>ML769828.1:0-45808 GCA_009733575.1 Gymnopus androsaceus JB14
ATTGAGATAGAATGTGAAGATCGGTCTCGCGAGATGCCACAGCCGAGATGAAACGTTGTTCACCATTGTTGTGATTTCGAATAGCGAGGTGAGTTGGTCAATGACAGAGTCCGATTCTTTCACGGAGGAGGAGGCAATGAGCATGTCGTCGACGCTGGTCGTAATGTAAGTGCGTTCTCCATCCATTTCTCGGATGTATACGCTCCAGTCTGACTCGAGCCGTTTGAAACCGATTGACTCAAGTCTCGAGTTGAGTTCTCGATACCATTGTCTGCCCGACTGCTTCAACCCGTAAAGTCCTTTTCGTAGTCTCCAATAACCAGATCCGGCGATATGGGGTTTCCTCATATAGATTTCTTCGTCGAGGGGACCAGTTTAGGTATGCGGTTTTGATATCGATTTGTCGTAGTTCCATATTATGTTCGGCGGCGAGGGCAAGGATAGTTCGCATAGATTCCCAGCGAGCGACGGGGGCAAACGTGTATGTGAAATCTTGCCCAGGAATTTGTGTGAACCCTTTTGCAACGAGTCTGGCTTTGAAGCGCGCGATGAGGCCTTCCTTATCGCGTTTGATGTGCAAGACCCATTTCGAGCCAACAGCTTTCCTCCCCTTGGGGTATCTCGTCGACTTCTTCATAAACACCCTTTTCCTTCAACGATTCGAGTTCCTCGTAGATCGCGGCGAGCCAGTATGTCCAGTAAACTGACGACTGTGCTTCTTGTACGGTGGAAGGGTCTTTGGCTTCGGGATCATCAATGGGATGGGTGAGAGCGGCATTGGCTACCTCTGTTCGTATGAAGCTTTGGGCAATCGAAGGGAAATCCTGCTCTTCGCATTCGAGTTCAAGTTCTGAGTCGGCGGTGAGGACGTTAATTAGTGGGTCCTCTTCTGTGTTCCCCCCTCGTCCGTTATACCGACGAAGTTTACCACGTAACGAGCAGGTAAACGTTTTGTACGAGCCCCACGTCTAGGAACGATCGGAGGGGCCATTTCCACATCCTCGTTATCGATGTCACTGCAGTCGCAGGTTTATTTAAAAATCCAATCATATTAAAGGATTGTCACTTACACATCCATGTTACCACCGTGTGGAGCGTTCGATGTGTTTTCATCGCCAGTTAGCGGGTTTCTACGGGTATGTAGGTTTAGTTTGGTATGATTTATTGTCAAACGGAGTAATTACTCACGTTTCATCGTCTAGTTCAGACGGGTCAGGGTGTGTAAAATGCTCGCCACCTCGTTCAGCGTTGTCTAAACGGTGGTCGACGTCTACAGGGAGGTCATCCCACAGTAGTTCTGAAGGAGGTAATGAGGGAAGTGAGACGGGGAACCCGTGGAACACGACGTCGCGGCGGGTGAGGACTGAGCGTGACTTTGGGAAATAGATGAGGTACCCCTTTGAGTCCTTTGCGTATCCAAGAAAACGACCTTCTTCTCCACGCTCGTGGATCTTAGGTTGTTTCTCCGCATTTGGCTTCCTTGCAGTGACAAGCGCACCAAAAGGACGTAAGTGGGAGAGGTCCGCGCGACGTTGAGTGATACATTCGAAAGGAGTTTTGGTCTTGTCGGAAATGGCTGAGTGAGGGACACGATTCTTTACGTGGACTCCAGAAAGGGCTGCGAACGGCCAAAACCAGTATGCGAGATTACCATCGACTAACATAGCACGAATCATGTGCTCGATAGTTTGGATTGTCCGCTCAGCGACGCCATTCTGTTCGTGTGCGCCAGGCACAGGTCTCTCGTAGGAAATACCGACTTTCTTGCAGTAAGATTCGAAAGCACCGGACACCAGTTCAGGTGCGTTGTCGACACGAAGGAAAACGACGGGGTATCCGAGGTAACGTTCCGCTGCCAGGCGGAACTCGTCAAAGCAAGTAATTGCTTCATCTCTGGTCTTCAAGAAGAAGATCCAGATGTAGCGGGAATAATCATCTATAAAGATGATGAAATAGCGAAAATTACCATAGCCGAGTGGTAGACGGCCGCAAATATCAGAGTGTATGCGAAAAAGAGGGCGGTCAGCGCGTGTATTTGACCGTTTGGGAAAAGGGAGGCGTTTAATGTTTGCGAGCGCACAGATACGGCAGTTCTTGACCTCGACCGTGTCTATGGGTAGGCCTGTAGTTGCTCGCGAGAGGCCTTTAACGTCCAAGTGCCCCATTAGACGGTGGTAAAACCCAACCGTTTATTCTTTTGCGGACTCCGTACCGGGATTGAATAATCTCGTGATGTCCGGAACCATGGACGCGATGACCGAGGCTTCTGATTGCGGGGATGACGAGGAGTTCCTCGGATCGGAGTTCGGGGATTTGACAGGCGTTACGTCCATCTTGTAAAGATCTCGTACGATGGACCCAATCGCGAAACACGTGTTATGCTTGTTGAGGTATGTGATCTTTCCGTTCCCTGTCCTCGTACTAACACCCTTCTGGTCGAGTCTGGAGCCGGATATCAGGTTGCAACGCGCAGAGGGAATGTGTAACACGTTGGAGAGGGAGAAATTTCGGTACGAGTTCCCAATCTTCGACTGTAATATTATCGTTCCTTTTCCGACAGCGACCGCCGAGAGCTTGGAACCGAATCCGTGGACCTTCAGGGGTTCGTCCAGTAGGATGTAGTCGTGGAAATACCTTTGGTCCCGGAAGATGTGGCGTGTCGCTCCAGTATCATGGTTGATTGTGTTCTCCTGTGGTTCGTTTAGGTTTAGAGCGCTAGCATTTACCGTGATCTTTTGTGACGAATCCACAGGTTCAACTTCTTCCATAAAACCGTCCGTCAAGAACGCAAATGCACCGTCGATTCTGTTCAAGAGGCTGTTCGACTCTTCATCTGAAACTTGGCCGTAGTTGGCTAATGCAGCGTCTCGACTCGGGTCTCCAGCTTCATCCTCTGGTTCGGCCATCTTCGCACTTGCACCTACTTTCTTCAACATTTCCTTTCTTCGATCTGCTGCCCTCGTATCTGGGGAGAGGTGGATTCTCCTCGATCCCTTGTACCATTCGGGATACTTTCCTGCGCTTCCGCCGTTGTAAGCAAAACACTCGTCTATCGTGTGTCCCACTGGGTAACCGCAAAATTCGTTACCACAAATCTTCTTCTTTTCATTCGCTCCCGGGTACGGTTTCGCTTTGCGATCCGTCCTTCGGGCTTGGTGTTGTTGTCGACTTGACGAAGGAGAGGAGTTAGCCGAGTAGGCACCGGGTAAAGGATTGTCGGTATGTTTTCCTCTCTTTCCAGCGAGGATCGCGTTGACTGAAATTGTCGATGCAGATATCCCTTTGTGGATTTCCTCTTCACGAAGACGTTGCACGACCTGCCTTGAACTATAAGGCGTACCTGCTGCTTCGGCCTCTTTCATCTTCTCGCGAAGGTGATCTCGACAATAGCGCCAGTCTTCGTCGCTAGGTGCTTCGCAAATTCGCGGTCAGGCATTAGAAGAGGGTCCGCATCTCGGAGTCGACTATAGAGTTGAATCATGGTGGTTAACCATGATGCAGGGTCGTCAGCGTCTCTGCAGGAGTTGCCGATGATTTGTTGTTTAAGGGATATGGCAGCTAGGGAGTTTGTTGGTTCGTATTCGTTCTTCAAAGCGAACCATGCTGAATGAGCTGATTTGCAGTTGTCCACAACGTAAAGTTTCTGAGTTGGGACGGCTTTGACGATAACGGCGAGAGCTTTCTTGTCGCCATCGAGCCACGTCTTGGCTGCTGCTTTGGCTAATGCAACTGCCACTTCGTTACCGCGAGTTTTCCCTTTTACCCAAGTACCTTCTACAAGAACATCGACTTCCGTGCTTGTCTCGAGAGCGGGAATTACTGGTGGCTTGTAGTCCGGCCCATCTATATATTTCCAGTAGTCCGCGGCATCGAGTTCAAGCTCGGATTTCCTACGGAATTCATTGTAGTTGTTGGAACCATCCTCGTTTTCTTTTATAGGGGTAAGCGAGATTTGCTCCAGTTTCCCTTCTCGGAATCATCTGTGATTTCGGTCATAGTTGATGAGGGGAGTTTAGACGAGTCGTATCTTTGTAATGTTTACTAGGTTTGGAATGTCTGATGAGCTCGATATACGATATGTGTGTGTGTGTGCAGAATTTCAGAGCACGGGGCCCATAACCTGTTAACGGTAGTGTGATTCAACGAGGTTTATTTAGATTAACTGGTTCGGAGCAACGAGTGATTAGTTATACAAGGATTTAAGTTCAAAGGGTATCGTACCTGGTTCGGAGCAACGAGTGATAAAGGGGTCGTTGCTCCGACCCAGGTTTAGTAAGTAACTGCTCGATCGAACTACGTCGGCATGGGCGCTTGGGCACCATCCGTTAACAGCAGCCATAGAACTATGAACTGCTATGAATTGCTATGGGTAGCTATGAGTTACTATGGACTTCACAAATTATATTGCCTGTTGACAGATGTCATGCTCTATAGCAATCCATAGCAGCCCATAGCAGCTCATAGCTCTGGATAGATGGGGACCTTGCTATGGGTGCTATGAGTGCTATGAGTGCTGGATAGCACTATCCAGTGCTATCCAGTTCACCCAGGTTTTGCTGATGTCCATGGCTCGATCAATATGTTCCAAATTACCTTTCTTTGGTGTGTGAATGGGAGATTGCGAGTGAGAGAAATCTGGATCAGCACAAGTTATCCAAGATTGACTAACATGTGTGAAATTCGCAGATTGAGTCGAGCCAGATGAAGCAACTGCATGAGAGAGACTAGGCTCCAATGCAGTACAACAAGTTTCTGATTCAGAAAAGTCTACAGTGGCCGGAGATGCTGAGACCATATCAGCGGAATAATTGCTGGTCTGGGATGTAGGAGTAATCGGACTTGGAAGAAGAAAAGAAGGTAGCAAGGTGTTTGAGGTCATAAGAGGTGTCCTAGGAATGTATTTGGATGCATTAGAGGGTATCAAAGGAATTGTCGGGATGGCCAGCAGCAAGTTTTTCTAGATAGCTGGGCCTCGTTTTTGCGGCTGTTGCATTGATTTAATTTGATTCTCCCAGACAACAGAATTGGGCTGAAAGGCTAATGGAGGTACATCATTATTATTAGGGATTAAAATAAGATATCTACAGCACTATGCACCTTGGTATCCTGTAGAAGGATTTGACAAGTCACAATATTGCTTGAGGTGCTATCTGTGACGCTTTCTCGTGGTCAAATTGTTCCATCGTTGCTTATAGTATGAGAGTATGATCGAAGTTATATTGAATCAGCACAATATATATATATATCTATACACATCATAGAGGATAGCGAGAAGCAGCAGAAGCGGAAGCAAACTTGGGCGTCAAAGGCATCACATGCGTTTCTTTACATAAGCCCAGCAGTTCCCAACGACCCCGTGGGAACTAGCAGCCAGACGGATCATTGGTGTATATTCGAGTCTGCCTAGGGGAGACTAGTATAATACCCTGTACTACCATTATTTATCAATACAATGATTTCCAAGTTGTCTCATACTCTTGCTCACACTCAGCATCTTGAATTCATCAAATAATATGGAATAGAACTCTGAATGCTCCAGTTTTCAAGTTTTGTATAGAATGCCATCATTTTATATGAAACTGGAGCATTCCCCAGCAATCCACAGAAGTCCCCAGCAACCACAGTTCTGTACAGAGGGGTACCTTGCTGTGGGTTCTGTACAGAGCTGTACAGCTCTGTACAGAACACCCAGGTTTCGCTGATGGAATTGTAATTGATGTAAATTTATTGTCAACCCAGCTTCCACGGTGTACTTAAGTAAGATAATCTATTTAATCTATCCAATACAGTAATATTCCTCTACAGCACTTATATGGTATAATGCCTTCATCCCAGTTCCACCGTCCGCTAACATCCATGTTGTTTATTAAATCGAATCTTACCTTGTCTTTCTTTCCCGTGGACAAGATCAAATCTTCTCGGCCTCCACAGAATACACAAAGGATTTCAATGATTAAGGGTAAAAGCGCCCACACCCAACGCAACGCCATCTAAAATTCGTACATCACGAGGAAAGATGGTCGGATAGCATCGTTGGTGTATACAACCAGCTCATCGTAATTCAAGCTTCCACCCTTTTCTGCAAGTACCTGTAAAGATTTGACTTAGTTTTCAAAAGGTCTAAGCGCACGGGCAAAGCCAGAACATACCGAATCGTAGCCCTGAGGAGGTGCAGTGAGAGTCACATTGTCCTGTGTAAGCTTACATCCTTTCCCAACTACGACCTTGTTCAACAGGACCGCTTTGAGCGAGGAGCGACAATCGTTACGTGAGTAGTCATTTGACCTATTCGAAGCATTTTAGAATTTGAGGGGAAGTGAATTCGAGAAGCATTACTTGGATGATGTTGACGTTGTATAAATTCCTTTACCAAACCTAGATTCCTAGTAAGTAACCAAACGCCAAGATGTTAGAAAATGAACCATACCTTCCCCACCCGGTCTTTTTCCCAAAGAGACTCAATTCAAACGATGTCTTTACAATGCAACATAGCGAGCAGGTTTGCGAACCACAAAACTGCGTCTGCCCCTTGTCGCCGAAATGACACTCGCGCCCCGTACCGTGCCATCGTCGTTTTTCGTTTCCTGCACTCCGCCCAGCGGGTATGAATTGCCCTCGTGCTTCAACGGCATCTTTGTATGTATTGTACGCTGCGAGAGATGATTGCGGAGAGACTATCTTGTATACATGCTTTACTGAAGGGCATTTCGTTCCAGGATGCCGCCAGGAGGTCTTGAATTGATCAGAAACTAACAGACATAGTTAGGGAGGGAAGAGGTCAAGCAGTTCTTTCACAACTTACCGTTTTTGAAAGTAACATGACCTGCAGGTACTTCCAATATCATTGGCCCCTTGATTTCTGCATTGCCTGCGCATGCCTTGCTGCAAAAGTGTGAACTGGTCTGTTTGGCGTTTAGTAGACACATGAGGCACAGCGTCTCTCCGAGCCTGTGATAGCATAGAAATCAGTTCAAGTAGTGTAATTTGGACTCAACCTACGTCTTATGGGATAGCGAACAATAGTCTCCACAGGTCCCGTCTTTATTAACATGAGCTGGCTTTGAACATCCAGGAGCCCGACAAGTGCCTGGTGCTTTGACTTAGCCTTCGACAGAATCTATCGGCGCAACTTTAGATTTACCGTTTGGGTTTGCGCCAGTATGTGTGTTCGAGCTTGCATTCTTGGCACAAGCTTTACTGCAGAAAGCGTGTCCCGGGAACTTGGGTCGATTGTGGCAAAACTACGAAATCGGAAATTAGCCAACAGACATACAGGCATGGACAAAAGGTATACATCACAAGTTCCGGAGGCTAAGGAGTTGCTATTATGGTGTCCATTAGATGTGCTTTGGCTTCCGTTCCCTTTTGCATTCCAAGCACAGCTCTTGGAGCAATACGGATGGGTTTTAACGCCATCGAAGTACTGGGGCTTCATCTGACAGTACTAAATTCCATGCCAACATCAGTACGTATCTAGAAAATCGTAAATCATGGAGAGATTACCCCGCACTGTAAAGAGGAACCACTTAAGCTGGTCGGAAAAGTACCCCATGGGGCTCCTGGTCCTGTTGTCTGACCATTAGCATTGGCTAATCCAGGGTACTGTATAGCTCTGGTAGACGGTAGCATGAAGAGCCCTGATTGGGTGGGAGATGGAAAAGCAGCCATGATGCTGAACTATGCCTGATAGCTCGGATGAGGTTGGGAAGTGAACAGAAAGTCGGTTGGAGTGCAAAGTCGAGTGTGGGGTTGATATTTAAATCTGAGCAAAGAACTACATCAGAACCTAAATGCAAAGATCAATGTTCGTGTTTTATTCGGAACACAGAAAGGACATAGAGGGTGATGACTACTCTGATAGATTAGTAGTAGTCATCTACAGTAGGTGGGAAGCCCAAGCTTCATTTTTCGATTTTTCATTTCCATTGTCCGATGACATAGCCACTTTCAGCTAGTCATCCGGCCCCGCGATCGTCACATCCAGCGCCTACCCGACTCCCAGGATCACTGCCTGTGCCACGCTCAGCAGTTCTGATCTTACGTGTTGATGTTGAATGTCATTTTTTGAGTAAGAATATGACAGATTCAACTGTACTAGAGCCAGTTTATTGGGAATATTCAAAAACCTGGTCCAGTTGCTGTGGCTTCGAGGGGAAAGGTACGGTGCACCCGCGAGTGAGTTATTTTCAAGTGTCTGCGATGCATCAAGTTCAGATCCGCAGAATTCTAGGCTGCTTATGGAAACGAGACGACACATCTAGGAAGCAGTACGAGGAGAATATTGTTACTGGAGCAACCACATCAACAAACCTTAGGTTAAGTACTAATGTAACAAAATATTGAATGCTATTGAATGTGGATTTCAATAGTTCGGTCTTAGCTTCACTCCTAAAACTCTTGTCTGAGCAAGCGGAATCCGTTTCATGTATCAGCTATAATGCGGTTGCGACATTTGTCCTCAACCAAATCGGAGATAGTCAAAGAGGAAGGCGAAAGTTGGGAGATATAAAATTTGAAGAATGAATATTTGATCTTAGTTGCTTTCTGCACAATTTTACCCTTTAGATTAACGCACCACATCATACAACGAGTTCAAAGACTAAGTACTCATTCTCATGGTGGCATAAAGCTCTGCCCCGCCAACTTCCTTGGATGAAAGTGGTGTGATTGTACAGCAATAAGGTATTCACCATGCATAATGCATAATCAGGAACCTCGGGATTCTCCAAACTCCTTCATCACTAGCCGTGGCACAAGTTGGGCACCAGCAGCATCTATTTTTAGGAGTGGGGTAGGCGACGGCAATCGCGGAGGGCAGGAAGTGAGTATGAGAAAAGCAGACAATGAATAGCTGAAAGTGGCTATGTCATCGGAAAAATGAAGCCTACCGTACTACCCTCAAAGCTGCTGGTGTTCCTCTCACTCCGCGGGAACAATCAAATCAAGGCCATAATTAGTAATGGAAAATGTTTTGTAGAAAATAAATTATTTTAAGTGATTTTTCATCTGATAAAGCACTTATATTTCCCCTGAAAAACCAGTGATAAAAGACCATCAACTGCCCTTGAAAGCAAGGTTATGCTCATAAAAGATGAACTATTATGGTAGCAACAAGACACTTCACAAAAAAAGACCTTTGGCAAGTCGCCAAGGTCACTGTAATAGTTCATCTCTTATGAGTGCAAAATTCATTCCCGCGGAGTGTCTGGTTATAGCCATTTTGTTTGGAGATATTTTCAAGAGGAACGCTATCAATAATGGCTTGATTTGTGTCGAATGTCCAGAGTTGGTTCAGGAGCTGGCTAGAATCGAGAGTAAGATGTGAATTTCGAAAGGGATTAGCCCAGGGAATAACTATTTTATCGCTCTTAGCCCAAGCTGGAGGTGCATTTTGTCTGCGTCTCGGTCGGATATCAATCTGGCACTGATGTTCGAGTCTGTCGATATGCCATTCAAATTGATGTCTACCTATTGAATTGAACTGAATTGAAACTAAATTGCAGGGTGGACATCAATTTTGGCCGTCACTGTATAATGGACATTGACGAATTCATCTTAATCACCCTGATAATCGCCTTCACAAAAGATCTGCACGGATGCTTTCTCTGCATGCTGTAATCTTCTGACCCCAAATATGCCCAAGGTAGCCTTCCTCTGCTTCCGACACGGTGATATTCACGCCGTTTCCAGGTGTTTGATCTATGCTCAGATTTAAATAACTTATCAACTACACTCGACTTCGCACTCCAACCGATTATTTGTTAACTTTCCCAACCTCATCCAGGCTATCAGGCATAGTTCAATGTCATGGCTGCTTTCCCATATCCCACCCCATCAGTGCTCTCTAGGCTCCATACCGGGGCTACGCAGTACCCTGGATCAACCGACTTTGCTAATGATCAGACAACAGGACTAGGATCCCCATCGACTACTCCTGCGGCGAGCTCAGGGAGATCCTCTTCATGCGAGGTCATCCTATCACGATTCCGATTTTCTACGTACTTACTTTGGGGATGGAGTTTAGCATTGTCACATGAAGCCCAAGTACTGCGATGGTGTTAAAATCTATCCGTATTGCTCCAAGAGCTGTGCTTCGAATGCAAAAGTAAACGGACATCGAAAGTTATATAAACGACGCCATGATAGGGTCTCTGTAGCCTCCGGAACTTGTGATGTGCACCTTCTTCCTCCCTCTGTGTCTGTTAGCTGAAGTTCGATTTCGTAGTTCTGCCACCGTCGACCCAAGTCCCCGGGGAACGCTTTCTGCAGTGAAGCTTGTGCCGAGGATGCTATTTCAAGCACACATCTTGCTGGGAATTTGAACGCAACAGGTAGATTTAAAGTTGCGCCGATAGATTCTAAATCAACTTTTCATCAGGGACTTGTCTAGCTCCAGGATGTTCAAACCGAGCTCATTTTAACTTCAAGAAATTGACATATGGAGATTATTGCTCGCTATCCCACAAGACGTAGGTCGAATTCAAACTACATTATCACTTGAACTAAGTTTTATGCTATCGCAGGCTCGGAGAGACGCTATGTCTCATGTGTCTACAGAACGCCAGGCAGACTAATTCACACTTTTGTAGCAAGCGGTGTGCAGACAATGCAGAAGTGAACGGGCCAATGTTACTGGAAGTACCTGCGGGACATGTTACTTTCGAGAACGGTATGATATGAAAGAACTGCTCTCTTGAATCTTCCCTCTCTAAATGTCTGCTAGTTTCAGATCGATTCAAGGCTTCTTGGCAGCATCCTGGAACGACATGTCCTTCGGTAAAGTATATATACAAGATAGTCTCTCCGAAATTATCTCTCGCAGCATACAATAGATACAAAGCTGCCGTTGAAGCACGACTCGGAGGGAAACTTAGACCCGCTGGGCGGAGTGCAGGAAACGAAAATCGGCGATGGCACGGTACGACGCGCGAGTGTCATCTCGGTGACAATGGACAGACGCAATTCTGTGGTTCGAAAACCTGCTCCCTGTGTTGCATTGTAAAGACGTCGTTTGATTTGAGCCTGTTTGGGAAAAAGACCGGCTGGGGAAGGTATGGTTTACTATTTTCTACGACCTCGATGGTGTTTTCGGTTACTTAACAAACATCAAGGTTCGGCAGAGGAATTTATACAACTTCGACATCATCCAAGTAAGGCTTGTCAAATTTGCTTCCCCTCATATTCATAAAATGCTTCGAATAGGGCAAATGACTACTCAGATAACAAATCCCCCTCCTCGCTCAGAGCGATCCTGTTGAACCAGGTCGTAGTTGGGAAACAATACAAGCTATTATACAACAACGTTACTTTGACTAAACCTCCTCCGGGCTACGATTCGGTATGTTCTGGCGGACCTTATGAAAACTAACCTAACTCTTTGCAGGTACTCGGAGAAAAGGGTGGAAGCTTGAATTACGATGAGCTAGTCGTATACACCAATGATGCCATCCGACCATCTTTCCTTGTTATGTACGAAGTTTAGTTATTAGCATTGCGTTGGGCAAAGATGCTTTGACTCTTGATCATCGGACTTCTCTATGTATACTAGGTGAGCTCAATAGTATTTTATTTCGAACTTAAGACTAGTAAGAGTCGACCCTTATCGTTAGATTCTAAATAACGGCCATCCTGTTGCACTCATGACTCGATCTGAGTCAATATTTACAGCTTTGACCACGCTGACCCCCGATATTTGACCGGTTTTACACAGTTGATTTACAGTCAGAGGCCTAACCTAGCACTATGTCGAGTATCCAGACTATAATGCTTCCAAAACAGAAATACTAATAATACATAAGCTTGCCTAAACATCTACTTACATTTTTTATGTTCAGCTCTTCAATTAAGATCCAACCCCTCGAGCGTCTGTCCTCAGGCTAGCTTCATATCGCGAGTCCTCGGCCACTTCCTTCAGCGGTTCCTACCTCTCACTTCATGTCTTCTCGTACGGTAAAAATTCCGGAGACGCAAGACCTATATTAGAATCTGCAGGCGCCTTTATATCTACCATGCGGAGCACCTCTATCCTAGGTTCATTTAGGCGAGAAGCATCCATAGCATGTCCACTCTGACGCTGTTTATGAGTCCGTTGTGTATAGGATGAGTAATCGTCGCTCGTTGTATGAGGAATGACCAAGAAGCTTGGATTGGACGTCGTAGTCCTAGAGGCATATGTATCTTCACGAGATCTCCGTCCGCAGAATAAGAGTTCGCGGAACACATCCTAATGGACGAGAAAGTGAGCTTACGGAGAGAAAAGACCGAAGAGCTACGCACCCCTCCAAAGACAACAATGGAAGCAATAGGGACTACGACGTGGTGTCAAATTCTCTGTCCTATTTCCATGCTTGAAGACTTACACAATGCCAAAGATGATATTCATTCCTCCAACTCCATTCACGCTAGAGCTTCCTTCGACGAAAAATACACCGAATAAAATGCCGATCCTGTCAACATGGGTAAAAATTTAGTCCAGAGCATAGATATTTCTACTCACACAAGAGCGATTAAACCGAACCCGTTGAAGCATGTCGCACGAATAAACATAATCCGAGAGTAACGGTTGTTCGAGGTGCGAAAAGTGGTGGAGTGCCTGCGTATGCGTATGAAAAGAACAACTAAAAAGCAAGAGATGATTGGTTTGCCGTCGTGACCTAGATACTACCGAATTAGCTCACCATTGATAACTAGAATTGGAATGACGAAGAGTATCGTCCCGAATGCTGTAATCGCCCCACTAAATTTTCACTCAGTAGAAGGTTCATTGAGCAGGGGGGTACATACAGGAGGACGCTATCCATCGAACAATAATCGACGATGTTGAATTTGTTGAGGGGCTGGATAATGATCTATAAGTGCATGAAGTTGTCGTAAGTATCTAATGGTGGAAGAAGAGGACCTGGATGAGTAGAGATCATTACTTACCATGACGATATTTATCACCACAACGGCGACAAGTACCACGTATGGAAACACTATGATCTGTGCAAGTGCGCAAAAATCAAATCCGACCAGAAGCTCTCGATATAGAGAACTTACAAATATTTTCCAGCACCTTTCAAACCGCACTGACGAGCCTGATATCACCGCTTGGACGTTGAGCATGAGCTGCATTATTTTGGAGCGACATTCCGGAGAGTATTGGGAATCCAGAATTGGTTAAGAATATTGGGGGCGATGAAGGTAAGTATTTGACAATAATAGAATTGACAACATAGTTGACCTGGGAGATTAGAGATAATGTCGCAGCAGCAACACTAAAGCGAGAAGGCAGGTTAGCACAATTTACGAATATCAGGAAGAAAGAAGTAAAAATCCTTGAAGCAATGAGAAGATGATAAACTTACTATGGGGGAATACTATGGGTTAGCACTGACTGAGCGGCGCAAGTCGCATAAGGGGGTGCTGGGTCATTTGAATGTCCAGAGAATAGCAGCAGCAAAGCCCCGAAACTATACAATGTCCACCCAAAGAAAAACCCGTACCATGCCTCACTCCTTACGCGTCGCAGGATCTGCGAGGACTTGAAAAGTGAAACAAGAGAGGTAATCGAGAACAGTGAGATTGCCAGCGAGTCCTAGGAGGTGGAAAGCTACATAAACCCAATACCCAGCTGAGTAGTCACATCGACAATGGCAAGGAAAAGTCAGTGAGTAAACTCGGAGTAGTAGGAACATAGATATTACCGGAGGAAGTATCATGGAGGGGAGACACGACGGTGACTAGTACTTCTGTCATGTTGAAGAATTCCGTAGAAGTACGTTCCAGTCAGCGAGCCTGCACTGTACTGCCTACAACTGGGGCAGGGCAAAAAAGAACTTAAGTACTTGCGTAGTACCGGCTATAAGTATCGCGTCGCCGTGCAGCTTGATCAATAGGGCCCGAGAAGATTTGTCCAATTGGGCAAGCCAGAATAAGAAGTTCGTTTCACAGCATGAATATTGGCAGACGGTGGGACTGGGACGAGCACTTGGAAGGCATCCGATGAGAGAAGCTAGTGGAGCTCACAGGCTAAGACAAACTATCATCATCTGACGGATTTACACTTCCTATCATCAAGCGATCGAAACCGATACTCGTGTCCTTTAAAACCCTCGAAGCCAGGGAAAAGTGAATCAAGGTTAGAATAGTAATCTCCAGGTTACATATGCGCAAAAAATTCTGTTCACAGCGAAACTTGATTGGTTCTAAGAACTCGAGATGGTAGAAGTAAAAATTTAGATCGCAAACCACTCGCCGAAAGGCTTGCTTTCATCATGCCCACGAGACCGAAGCAGAATGATCCATGGCAGCAAGGATGCCACTAGGACAAAGGGAAAGCAATTCGGAATGACCAAAAGTGCATACGAAACCTAGCTTTGACATCAAGGAGTAGCAACATACGACGAACAGACCACTCACCTCACCGGATTTCTATTCAACCTCACGACTAGCGAGAGGAACTAGACCAAGGAAACGAACTTTATACAGTAGTTAACATACGTAGCACACAGGGTATGACAATACCATTGGCAATACTAATAAGTACTAGCACATACAGTACAATTGAACGTAGAAGGAATGGAGGAAATGTGAACCAAAGTAAAAAGAGTACGAAGCATGAAGAGCGAATAAAATAAAAATACTGCCGACAGAGAGACAATATTTTATATAGTTATACGTTGAGGTTGGAGATGCCGGGCAAAAGGGATTATAGAGAGTGTATGAACGAGAGGAAAAGAGTACAGACAGCCGTTGACAAGTAGAGAGACAGTAACTAGGAATGGTACAGCGCGATTATTCGTCATCGTCCTCATCAGCTGCCTCTTCACCGCTACCGGCAGCGCTCTTTTTGCCATTCTGTGATGGACAAGGTTAGCATATTAGCAGATACACGTATTAGAACGAAAGTACGAACTTCATACGCCTCTTTTTCTTCTTCGGCTCGCTCTTTGTCTTTTGCAGCCTGCTCAACATAAGGCTGAAGGTAAAGGTTAAGTTAGTCGAGAGACGGCCGAGATACTACAGCGACAAACCTTCTTTTCTTCATCGTCGAGCTCCTTCCACTTCGCACCGAGCAGTTTCCCGACCTCGCCTAGTAGGTCACGTTAGAATAACAGTATGGAATCTTGGAGGGAGAGTAAAAACTCACCAAATCCTGCATCAGGGTTCTCAGCCTTGATTCTTTCACGCCAGTCCTGACTGAAGAACATGTATGCGGAGAGAGCACGTTTTGGGGCCTTGGGGTCTTTTTTGGCTTTACTACTACGAGAAGTTTTTTCAGACTTTTCGGCGGTCTTGCGCTACACAGAGGGCAACGTCAGAAACAATGAGCACAAGAAATGGTAGGATGAGTCAGCAAGCCAAGACAACGAGCACTGGGTGGCCCATAACGTGCTCCGACGTCGAGAGAGCGTGGAGTGAGTATTAGAGACTGAATGAAGAGGAGTGATTTGAAAAAGGAGGTTGAAAGTGATGTATGCGTTGTCATCGTTGCCAACAACGAGCTCGAAACGATCAATTTGACGGTCCGCAACGCCCACAAGCATATATGGAAGTGGTGCGAGGAATGAAGGGGAAAGACACGCCCAGATCCCAGAAATCAACCAGTCTTTCCTAACCAGGAAATACCCATCGTTTTTCAACATACGTAGGTTCCAGTCAACAAGATCACGCCTCGACGTCGCAAAAGACACCCAAGAGCTCCAAATGACAGCGACAAGCCCGGAAATGAAGGGGACAATGAAAGGAAAAAAGTCGAAAGTAGAAGCTCACTTTGGATTTGGTGCTGTCTTTAGGCATCTGTTGAACGCAAAACGAAAACGCGATTATCAGCAAGGATTATCCATATAAGAGCCCATAACGAAGGCCCAAGAAGGAATTTTTGAAGGAATTCAACGAGGGAAGAGAGGGAAGAATATGCGCGACGCGTTTTACAGCCAAACAAACAACGCGCTCACTGCTAGAGCGAATTTTGTTGGTGGTCACCGACAACGACGACGACAAGATAACGACTCGGTCGCGAGCGATCTGAGGTGTAAAGAGTCGTAGAATACTCACTGTAAAGAAAAAGAGAGAAGAAAAAGAGAAGAAGTTTTGTGTGCAGGAATTGGCTGGGACGGCCTATACACTAAACTGTGCAGAGGAAAGGTGAGGGCGACTCCTGCCAAAGTTTTGCTGGCTATAGGGAATGCCTATGGGAAAAAACCTGTCAAACTTTGGCCGATTCCCGTGCCGGCCATTTCAATTTTACGCCACGGACACGGGGCTCGGAGGACGGAGTCGGAGCACATTTTTCGTCGAAACTTACATATACTCAGAGCAACGGAGCAACAGAGGATGTATTGCGAAGAATATTATGTACCGGCGAAGAGACTCCTCTGCTTCAGAGTACTCATGAAAAGAGAGGAAAAGCATACAGGTCGGCTGACTGACGAAAAAATTTATCAAGTGATATTCGCTACAGAGTTTCATCTACAAGCGTTGTCCAATCGCAATAACCCAAAGCCGATGAATAATGATAAGAGGACCCTGCTCAGTCCCAGACTGTCTAGGATGTGGCACTAAGTGTATTGAAGTAGGACAACAGCCGGGACCTACCGGCCCCTAGTACACTAACAAGGCCCAGTCTGCCCAGAAAATGCGCGCGATGTCTGGGTTAAGAACAAGCGATTGAATGTGGTAGCTGGCATTGTAGACAAGCCTGAAGAGTCCCACATACGACTTGTTCCAGGCGCAAACATGCTATCAACCAATGTTTGTGTCCTCGAATGCAGAAAACTTGACCGCGTGGTCCTGGATGGAGCCTCCAGCAGTATTTCGCAGATACAGGCAGTTTAGGCACATGGGCCGCATAGCGCCAGCAACCTTTAGGATTTCCACGATATCCGTAAGGCTAGTCAGCGCTGGTATGGCACATACAGGAATGGTGTCTGTACCCGGAATGACACAAGTCATAGCTTTTACACTAAGGGCAAGCGTGCCGAGCGGTCTACCCAAGCTTATTGACTGATGCATCCTAGACATACAGGGTTGGCATTTTGTTTGAATAATAATGGGCAGAAGACGAAAACTTACGAAGGAAAAGAGACACCCTCCCCGCAATGGCCCCAGGGAGTACCAAAGAGTTCTGCGGAGGGCTCGACTCTGGAGCCATTGCGCTCAAAGCCAATCCCTGCGGAGGCGTGGGCCTGTTGTACAGGTGTTGGGTATACCAAGGGGTGCGACCACACAGACTCTAAAGTCCTGATGCGGTTTTCCCGGACGTCTTCGCGGCCACCACCTTTCCCCGCTGAGACGCTAGAGGCGAGGCTGAATTTTAATTTGCTGGGTCCATAACCGTACCGAGCGTTCGCTATCAAGTCTGGCTCGGAAGGAACTTGGAACAACATTTGGACGACTGTAGGTGTATTGGTTTCAAGTACGGCAGAAGAAACACGACACCATTCGGCGTATTGACTGAGGCGATGGAGAAGTTGGGTGAACGACGCGGTCGCGGTAGTATAGGTCAAGACATAGCCTAGATTATGATCAGAGGGATTTCGTCGCCTTTGACGCGAGAGCCTTACCGAGAGCAGAAAAGTAGTCTGAAATCTCCATTTCCTTGTGTTCGTGGAATGGAACACGAACGGAGTGAACTTTACCGTCTGACCTACGAAGATAGATGGCTTTCCTTTGTCTAAACAAGGACTCAGGATGTCATCGTATATATGCCTCAGGTATTTTTGATATGGGTTAGATGGTTGGTGGCAGATTTGTCCAAGGTACGAAGAAATCTGAAAGGAATGAGCGTTAACCTTTCCTGAGTTTCCTCGACGTACCGAAGAGCGTGAAGTAGTTAACGACGCGAAAAACCGTGGCAACATGAGAAATACGAAAACTCCGAGGCTAATTTTCGTTCCATCTTGAAACAGAAGACTATTATTCCATGGTGAAGAATCAAGAAGCAACAGGAATAAACGCGCAGCGCGCACGGAAATTTTAATTGAAATTTTTTTGGTTGGGCGCCTAGTTAGCTACGTGTCTTCCACGTCAATTGAAACAAGATCTTATATGCTCTTTTAAATCTTCCAACTTGAATCCCTACATTTTTAACTGGTCATGCGATATCTGTGGCCATTTCTGTCTCTTCTCCTGCTCCTGCCCTCGGCCAGTTTTGCTGCTGTGCTTGCAATAGACTATGGATCGGACTGGATAAAAGCCTCGTTAATGAAGCCTGGGGTGCCTTTTGACGTCTTGTTAAATAAAGACTCCAAGAGGAAGATTCAGTCTTCAGTTGCTTGGAAGAGAAGCGACCGTCTATTTGGTGGGGATGCATTCAACATGGTGAGCAATTTCGTGCATTGTATCAAGTGCGCAGGACTAACAGTCACTTTCAAGGCTTCTCGGTTTCCATCCGATTCATTCTCTTCTTTAAAGCTTTTACAAGCGGCTCCATACGACTCTGAGGCTGTCTCATACTACACCACGATATCTACTGCAGAAGTAACCGAAACCGTACGACATACAGCCGCTCTGAAGCAAAGTGACGGTACAGAATGGAGCGTGGAGGAGCTCATCGCCATGCAGCTCTCCTACGTGAAGAACCTCGCAGAGGCCGTCGCTGGAGAAAAGGTACACGATGTCGTCGTGACAGTGCCCATGTACTATACCCAATTCGAACGAGACGCAGTTGCAGACGCGATTGAAATCTCTGGACTTCGTACTCTGGCACTCATCAATGACGGCTCAGCGGTCGCTATAAACTATGCCATGACGAGGACCTTCCCTACACCGGAATACCACATTATTTATGACGCCGGTGCTTCTTCCATTCGCGCGACGCTAGTATCGTTTAGCACAGATAGCAAGACTTCGGCTACACAGATTACTGTACACGGAGTCGGATATGATCGTACAGTAGGAGGAACCGAACTCGACAGGCGCCTGAGGGAGATTTTGGCTGATCAATTCGTCGCCAAGCACGGAAAGGATATTCGTCAGGACAAGAGGGGTATGGCCAAGTTGTGGAAGGAGGCAGGACGCTATCAAGACGATTTTGAGTGCCAACAATGAAGCCGTGTCGACGGCAAGTCTTTTTTCTTTCATAACCTTTCGCTCTATGTATTGATGTTCTTTCCAGGTCGAAAGTCTTGCGTTCGACATTGACTTCCGGTCAAAAATCACCAGAGCTCAGTTTGAGACTGCTTGTGACGATCTCAAAGACCGCTATGTACAGCCTATCCTTGATGCCCTTGCCAACGCCAAGCTTACCACAGTGAGCCCTTTGTTAATCGACTATGACCGTTTGCTTACAGTATTTCAGGACAAAATCTCTTCTGTCATCTTCATGGGTGGAGGTACCAGGACGCCGATGGTTCAGGCAGCAGTTCAAAAGTGTTATTGGCGAGTAAGTTGCTTGGCAAATCAAACATAGACACTTCATTAATCCGTCGGTCTCTAGAGAAAAAATTGCCATGAACGTCAACGCCGACGAGGCTGCTGTTCTGGGTGCCGCCCTTTACGGTGCTAGTCTCAGTCGTCAATTCAAGACGAAGGATATCAAATTGACGGACATTCTCGCACACGACGTTCAGGCGTCCTATCTAGCTGCACCAGCTACTGAAGACTCCAAACCACGGACAATCACCACGTCGATATTCCCTCCTGGATCCAAGGTGAACAGCAAGAAGACCTTGACCTTCAAAAGGAAGGAAGATTTTATCATTCACTTTGATTACAAGAATCAAGTTGCACCGTGAGTTGGTGTTGTAGATGATACTTTAAAAGAAAGCTGAACGTTGTTGCAGAGGATTCCCTACGCAATTGCTTGAAGTCGAATTGACTGGCGTTGCAGAAGCTCTCGGTAATCTGACTGAACGCGGAGCGACTAACAACGTCGTTAAAGCTACTGTGTCTCTATCAGAGTCTGGATTCATTTCAGTCACTGAGGCTATCGCAACCGGGGACATCAAGGACGAATCGATTACAGGTTTGTCTCGATTCCCTTCTAGTTTTATTTTATGCTTACCTAGGGAATGTCAGGAAAACTCAAGGGATTCTTCGGGGGGAGCTCAACGGAATCTGTAGACTCGGAGACTGCCTCTGCCGGAAGTGAAACCCCCATCGACCCTGATTCTACTACCTCTTCTTCGTCAACCTCTTCTACCCCTTCTTCATCAGCGTCATCATCATCGGATACTACATCTTCCAAACCTTCCGCAACTCCTAAAGTATCCTTGAAAGACCTCGGTACTATCGCTCTCAACTTTACCACCTCCTTCCCATCGATCTCTCCAATGACTGTCGAGGAAAAAAGGAATGCAAGAAACAGGTCTGTTAAATTTATTATCCTCGTTCTATTCCACTCGTCTGATACGTTCATAGACTTCGTGCTCTCGACTTGGAAGAAGCTGCCAAAGTGAGGAAAGAAGAGGCTAGGAACACTCTTGAGAGTTACCTGTACCGCCTCCGTGATTTGCTTGATGAAGAGAACAGGGACACGCCGTTCAAACAGTGCTCTCAACCGGCGGAGAGGCAGGCTATTTTAGAGACGATGGAGGAGACGTTTATGTGGTTGCATGATAACGGGGACTATGCCGAGACTTCACAGTTGTTGGATAAGAGGATTGCTTTGGAGTAAGCTGGGTTATCGCCTTGTTTCCTCCTTTCATGAGCTGATTGGGGCTTTCCTATAGGTCCCTGGAACGACCCATCATACATCGGTACCAGGAGATCGAAGCCTTCCCTCAGGCTCTCAACAACAGTCAAATGTGGAACTGGAGCACCCGTCTGTTCCTTACCGAAGCACGCCAAAACCTCACAATCGAGACCGCAGCCGACTTGCCATCAAAGTGGACGAAAGAAGAGCTAGATGGATTAGAGAAAGCTCTCAAGGAACACGAGACATGGTTGAACACCTGGGTGGAGAAGCAAAAGTCTGTGAAATCGTATGAGGACCCGGTGATAGAGACGACCGAGATGAAGGCGAGGGCAAAAGTGCTTGAGACGCAGTTGGCGAAATTGGCCAAGAGGAGGATACCAAAGGCGAAGAAGACGAGTACGAGCACGAGTGCGAGTTCTACGACGACGACCTCGACGACCTCGACTGCGGGTAATACCAGTGAGACGACGGCTGTTCCGGTGGATAATAATGAGACAAAGTCCGGGTCGGTTGAGCAGGAGATACCAGTGGATGCTTCGCAGGAACAGGTCCCAATACAACAACCTCCTCCGGTAGATGAGATTAGAGATGAACTATAGTACATGATGTAGTTTTTGGTACTTGGTTTATCGGGTTTCTTGTAATTACATCTCATAATACGAATCGCTTTTGAACTATAGCACGCATCAATCCCACGAGGGCAAAGCAATGATTCTCGAGCGCCAAATGCCACCCCTATCTTAAACCATGTCGACCATCTCGACAAGTGCCTCATCCTACTCGGTAACCTGAGTCTCTTTATGTGTTAAAGTCTGCTGAGATTCTTTCTAGAAGGACGATCCCATTCAAGTATGGTTGGCTGCGACTGAACCCTGTCGCAACAACATACGTCAACACCTTCCTCCCAACCCAACGGATGATGACATCCGGGAGATGTGTCGTTTTCTTGCAGATAGTGTCGGTGGTATCGATGTAGCCATATCAAACGTGAAGAGCATCTCTACGGGCCCAGGTGATAGTGGAGATTTCGGGGTAGGTCTTATCCCCTTCTCCTTTTACGCTTCTAATACCGTCGCTTCCAAAGGGGGTTTCCCACCTACTCGTATCCAGGAGGATTACAAGACTCACGATCTTGGTGGCATCTTTGTGCTTTACCACCCCATGGTTCCCTACGGCGGCACAATCGCAATCATGTATGGACCCAACCCCGACCATATTTACTGGAGCGTATATGTCGCTCGTGGAGGGACTGAACGTAAACACTGCATCAGCATTGACGAGGGCGATGTCGAAATTAGAGTATATATACAGACGATGCAAACATGGCACCGCATGACTCAAAGCACTCTTCTTGTTCCATCTAACACCATAGCGCGTTTCACGTTCAAGGTGGATGGGCGTCAAGTTACAAGCAGATAGTAATTCCTGCAGATAGTAATTCCTGTACCGGAATGATTTATCTTTGCGGGAAACAAAGTTCGTTTTGTCTCGATTTCATTCTTGTACCCGTTATTGCTAACCTTGCTTATTCATAGGGTTCATGCGACGCAGTAGGAGACGTGGAAGTTGAAAGATGTATCATTATCGAACAGACTACGATGATTCCAAATGCAATGATTCCTGTACACATAATTAAACACAGATGATTATAGTCCCTCATACAGCGGCGATAAAATACTCAAAGCTTTATTACATTGTCATAGACGTAGTCCTCCAGCTCAATCTCCAACATTCGCGTATCAATTCCACTATCCGCGGACCCGATGACAGGTATAGGATACCTGCTTTCCGAAGCGCAATCGTGCGCGGAGCCGACGCAAGCTGGTGACCTTGTTCACCCGGCAGTAGATGGTGACATGCTAGAGCTTGGCACTGGCAGTTAACTCCGAGCCGTTGGTGCTCTGGGATTCAGAAGGAGTTCAATTCTGTCGTGACTCGACGGCAATGGCAAGGCATCCGCAGAAGTCTGTGTACAGCGATCAGGAAGAATAAATAGCAGAAAGTACGAGTCCGAACCGACTCAGAGGGGAGGGTCTGTGAGCGATGCGGAACATAGGAATACGTCGAGGACTTTTTTACCTTGCGCCTGCATACTACTGTACACACACGCTACATACCTCTATCCACTTCTCAGTAATGCAAAAGTTTCGTTACCCGTTTCAGTCCGTCACAAGCAAGTTGATCGTCTTTTGCGTGTCGACGTCTCTTTATTTGTCTTGGTGAGAGCTGCATACAATGCGTCCCAGGAAAGCGGCTGCCTTCATACAGGTATAAGTATGTTATCTAGTTCCGATGTTGTTTGGGTCTACCGAGTAGTTCTGTTAACTTCATCGAGTTTTTGCTTGTAGCTCGAATGAGATGTTCAAAAATGGCTGGCGTGATATAGTACCGATACAGTTATATGCACATTCGTGAAGATCAACAGTTTATCCCGAGGCAATACCTCCCTACACGATTCGCAGTCGCCTGCGTGAACCACACCGCTTCCCCTGGCCCATAGTTTATTCCGATATCCAAGTAAATCGGCAGACTCAGAGGCTCAGCAAGGAGTGTATACGGCTCCACAATCTTCAATATCTCTCCGCTGGTGGCATTCAAGATGTTGATGTAGTTCTGCGTCGCGGTAGAGTAATCTGTGATTTTTTCGCTTTGACTGTCAGCTCTATTCATAAAGAAGATGGTTTGCAAGTAAATACTCACATATTATATCTTCGTACCCCTCCCGCCCATCCTTCGTGTTCTCACTCGGAAGAGAGAGCCCGGGTAGAAGACCGGTGTTGGGATAGACCTCTATCTCGCCTGTATTGATATTGAGACAGCCGTTGGCCCCAGCGAGGAACGCAGTAAAGCAAACGCGGTCTGGATTGCTTAATGCGACTCTGACGACTGCAGGTCCAAGAAGAGATAATGTTAGAGGATATTCGGTAATTGAGCCATCATTGGGATCCAGTCTACCGATCTATTTATTCCGCAAGTCAGTCTGAATCAGCTCCGATAGTATGAAGTATATCAATATCTTACTTTGTTTCCGAGCAATTCCGCGAACCATAGATAGTCTTTGAAATAGATCATACCGAGCGGTGCACTCAAAGGTGTCGGTAGAGGATAGATTGTGAAGACTTCACTTGCATAGTTGAAGTGCGAAATGACATTCGCTGTGGTCTGGCTGAAAAACATTCCGTCAGGACCTGCTGTGAGATCATTGAATGGTTGAAGATCCCCGAGAGGGTTGTACGGAGTTGGTGCTGCGACAGGCAGAATTAATTCGGTGAACGAGAGCAGGTACATTTTTACCAGGAGAAGATTTACTTACTGAAAACATCTATTTTCCTAGTGGTAACATTGATACGCAAGAACTGGTTGCGGATACCACTTGCAGCGTAGATATTTCCATCGTTGCCTGGGCGGATAGCGCAAGCCAACGCTGTGCGTCCTCCAGTGAAACCTGGGAGGAGAGACGCATTCAGAGGTGGTAACGTATACGGGATCGAATATTCTAGTGTATGGTTAGTCAGTCGGTAAAGATAAGCCTATATGGTTCTTCTGGTTATTTCTCACCTTCAACGTCTCCTGTTGCAGGATCAACCCTGGCAATCTTGTCGACGAGGATGTTTTGGACCCATAGAGCTCCGTCCGGTCCTGTACAAATATCGCATGGACCTGAGAGCGGGGTCGACAGATTGTAAAAGGAAAAGGGTGAGGGCGGTTGTGGTGGTGAAACTCCTGCTGCCACCACTGCAAGAAGTAGTAGTGGTGCTGCTGCGGCTCTCATGGTAAGCGTAGACAAAAGGTGCTCCTATATTGGAAGCGAAGAACCTCACAGGTGTACTGTGACGGGAGTTGGCTCGGCTCCTTGGGCCTTGTTGACGTCTATGTAGTATGGGGTTGTCCCGAGTAGGCTGCGAACCCGACGACATGATCATAATCAGGAGTTTCCCGAGAGAAAATGAAGCGGGGAATGTCGACGGATTGAAGCGCTAAGCCCCGGTAGTAGAGGTAGTAGTACAGCGTTCCTAATTTGAAGACCCCATGTTAGATGATGGTGAAAGCTCGGGTCAAAGTGCAGGGTGAAAAGGAGCACCGATGCCCGATAAGTACCAAACGAACCCCGCTCGCACTACTGGGACCTTGCGTAGATGCCTTTCATCCATATACGGTCCTAATATAGTAATAAGGTTTCAACGGTTGCATCTTCGTCGAACGGAAGACGTCTGAAAAGGCAATGCAGCCTGGTTTATGAGAGCGTAACAATATTTCTCCTTCGTTTTCGCTTTATGGACGAAGTGAGAATCTCAGCTTACCTTCTTTCTCTGTCTTTGGTATGCGGCTTTGGATTTCTTCCCTCCCTCGGATGACCGACGGATTCAGCTTGGATTCAGCTAAATGGACACTTGGTCTTGGACTCAATAGCATCGAGTCATAACAATTTTCATCGCGAGAATTCGGTGGTAGGATCAAGATATGTAGACTGTCGATTTGCTGGATGGATGCCAGAATACTTGTGAGGTTTCTTCCCTTTGCGCCTCCTCTCGCTTTTCACCAGATACTTGCCATATACTGAACTCTCTGTAATACTGTAGGGACTACGCCGAGTCTCGACATCTCTACTGGGGAAAAGATTATGGAGCGCGTTTTTCACAAAACTAGAGAGCGGATACCTTCAGAAACTCGTCCCACTGAGGATAAACACTGCTTATTTGTCGCAGTGTCTGGTGCGAGGCATCCAGACGGGATTCGGGGGAATGTAGGGAGATAGTCAGACTCAAAAGAATTGACTTCAAGGATGCGTAACGTATAGTGGTCGCCATTTGGCAAACTCGTAGTGCGTAGCGATATTATTGAACAAAACTTGCTCCGCATCCAAAAGACAGACCGCGTCGGTGCGCTTCTGGGCAGTAACGCGGTGTGAATTTCACGATAACCTTTGTTTTCAGTGTAGGAACGTCAGAAGCAACAGCGTCAGCGATGAAGACGGTGCGGTGTTTGAGATAACCATAGAGACATTCGGTGTATTTCAAGTTGAACCTTCGACCAGAGATGGACATGAAAAAAGTTAGATGTGGTGCAGGAGCTCGAGATAGCTGTCCAGGCAGAGATTCTGAGGAGGATAGGTCGAGGTAGTACTTGTCTAAATCATCCAAGCATTCCCTAAGAGTGAAGAGTATGTCAGTGAATAAAGAGGAAGCGTCATGATCTGGATTGTCATACGGGTGAACAGGAACAAATGAAATAGTGTCGGTGAGTCGTTCTGAAACAACTTCATCAAGGTAAATGGCACCAGAAACTGTGCCCTGAGATCAAGGGGGATTCGGCATTGAAATGGCAGACATATGACCTATCTTGCCTAGTTAGGAAAGACCCTGCGTGAGACTCTGATTGGCGCTAAGAGCGCTACTAGCACTCCCTTACTTCCTTCCAGATTTCCACCACGAATAGAGAGCGAGTCAACTTTTTTTTTTGTTCTTATGACATTGGGATACACCAAGGATTGAGCTGGCACCAAATCAAGCCTTTTCTGACGCTCTCCTGTGTTCTTGAGCGTTTACAGCGCTTATTTCGCCTGACAGGTCACGTTGTGAGCTTATACGTTTACCATTTCAATGCCGAATCCCCCTTGCCTGAGATCGCCAATAAGAAGGCAGGGATACGAGAAATCTTGCGAGAAATCTTGCGCAATGCAGAGAGCTACAGGACGGTTAAGTGTGGTCTGGACAGCAAACGAGGAATAGAAGCAGCACCTTAGATTATGTAGAGATTACCACGTCGTCTCTCATCTGTGAGTTTGGTCAAGAGTGTTACACTGTCCATAAAAACCGTTTTGCAGCTCCGCTAGCATGACCGCAACAGCCCTATATCCAGTGGAACCTGGCTCATAAAGTCCGCATCTCGTCCGACGAATCCCAGCCACTTCGATTTTCGTGCCACCAAGTACTCAGTTTTTATAAAGGCATTATCTTCCAGAAAATCATACTCCACTACAGGAGAAATCATCCTCCGACGTGCTGCTTCGTCAATATAATAAGCGGTGCTGAGGCGACAGAGCTCATAAGCAGCTCGAATGTTCTGGGGGATTGATATCGCGCTTCACCAAAAGACTTCGACGGAAAAGAGGGAAGATATGATGATGTACGCCTAGATGGGGACCAGTTAGGGACTGCGGACGATGGTGGAGGGAGCTTGCTGTAAGTATTGCTCATGGGAGCCAAATGTCGGGCTCTACTGTGCTGTTACCCGTTATGTCGAACAGTTGGCTGATGCAAAGCCCTGAGTTGGGGAGAACTTCAAACGGTCAATCAAATTGCACCGTTGCTTCGCTAACATATAATTTCAAGCTTAGCTCTTAATTATATAATGTATAATAGTATCAATCCACCACACAGGAAGGAAAGAAAGAACCGTGCGTATTCACTTGCAGTAGGTTGCAATAGTACACGGGAACAGTGGTTGTATATTTGGGCTATTGCTACAGTAAGTAACGATGTAGGAGAGGGGACAGAATTAAGTATGCACTAATGTCGGACTATAGTAGTGGCAAGTAGAGGCAGTCGTTTATATGCGAGTGCAAGAAATCATGATACATATATGATCGTGCGTTCCTCGTAAGCAAGTGTCCGTCAAGAAAAGGCCAGCTTGAAGTCATCAAACCAAAACTCAAGTACCTGAATCGCACTAGGCAGCTAGCTCAGTAGCTAAGCGGACTTGGGCGCATAACGGGGAAGAGATTCAACCGGTTTTGAGATAAAGTAGCCTAACCAGATCGAAGGTTAGATCCTAACACATGAATACCGTAGTAGATCACGGACCTTTCATAGCAGCAGCTTTCTCTCCCTGCCTTCCAAAACCCATACCGGCGGGTCTACCACTAGAGGAGCTACCCTCCGAACTATCCGAAGCAGTCGAGTTCCTCCCTTTCTCCCCAAAGATATTGGACACAAACGACGGCGCATGGGAAACAATTGGGGCTATCGGCACACCAGCGACATGTGTTGGGATTGCACTCTTTGCGTGTTCCCGCCAAGAGGTAAGTGATCTCTTTGATTTAGCACCTTGACGGAATATGAGACCAACGAGGATGTTGACGCAGCCGAGGGAGAAGAGGAAGAAGGCGGAGACGAGAGTGAAGTCGTCGACGAAATGCGATAGGATGGCGGCACCGATTCTGTAGGTGAGCGAGGGATTAAATCAAACAAAGAGAGGAAGGAAGAGGGTAGATAGTTAGATTAGGCTTGGACCAAGACGCAAAGGGGATGTGGATGGACGTACAAACACTCTATAACACCCAGCGCACCCAACCCAAAATCCTTCCCCAACACAGGGAAAAATCTATTGAAAAACGAGGCCGGCCAGCCCAGTTCTGATAGTACAAGGACGAAAACCTGGGCTATGATTAAAAGTCTGTTTAGGACGGCCCAGAAAACTCCGGCGGGTTGGTTGGGGACGGTGCTGTCCCTGAATGAATGAACGAGGTGATTAGTTATATAGGTAAGTTATTTTGCATGAACCGCGACGGAAGGTTGAAACTCACTCGATATAATCACAATTAAGCATATCCGTTATCGTCGAATTACTCGACGAATCAGTATCGACCGAACCCTTGGCGGCCATAAATCGATTAACAGCTTCGACATCGTGTACGAGGGTAACGATGTTACTGCTGAAAACGAGAATGAGGGCAATGATGCTCAGGGCCCGGATGACGTTGAGGGAGATGAAGAGGTCTATGAACGTAAAGGAAAGGAGGAAATTGTATTAGTATCAGAATACTGCGTGAAGTCTGCCTAGGGAGACTAGGAGGTATAAGGAGGAAACCTTACAAGCACGAGGGGGGAGCATCATAGTGGCTGTAGCGTTTGTTTAGAGGTAGGTCGTCGTTGGAAGAACAAGTGCAAGCAGCCAGGCAAGCAGTAGAGATTCAAGTGCAGGATCGTTAATGAGCGTATAAGTAGGGCGTAAAAGAAAGAGAAAACGCGACTCAGTCGACGTTGGCGGGGCTGGCGTGAGCAGCGGAAGTGGAAGGTTGGTGGTGGGTGGTTAGGATCCTAAGTCGGCTGACTGAACCTTTTTGTACATGTTCCATTGACAGAAGAACAATGGCATTACGTCTCCATTTCCGTTTACCGTGCGCTGTACGACGTACGAAACGTGTTCAGTGAATACAATAAGGCCTTGATTCTGGATGGAGAACAAAAGGAAAAAAAGACAATGGACAATAGTGCACAAAAGGAAACAAGCGCGTTGATTGACGCCGGCCAAGGCGGTTGGGGGGCCGGGGCTAAACTAAGCGCTCAACTTTGCTCCCTCCTCCTCCTCCTCCTCCTTATCATTATCCCTCCTTGAACGTTGAACACCAAAAAACGAGAAAGATGTCATCCCGTCCCAAATCACCCACTCGTCAACAATTATCCTCTCGCCTCGCGTACGAAAAGAAAATTCCTGTCTTTCTCCAACGGTTACAGAATAAGGTTAATGGGATTTCCAATGATGACGAAGACGGGGACGAATACGGATACAGGGAACGAGAAGCAGGAGGAGGTTACGACGGCGATGACAACTACGGCGGTGACGAATTCGAATATGTCAACGATGGTTCTGGTCGGCCGCCTATTCCCGTACGACCAAGGGAAAGGCCAGCGATACCAGAACGACCTGCAGATGATCCAGGCAGTGCCGATGAGGATGATGTTGAGAAGGATGAGATGCCCCAGGTGGTGGTTCTGAAAGCGGGAAAGCATCTTACGGAATGGGAGGCGGAGAATGTGAGGAGGAAAGGTGATTCGCTCTACTTCTATCTATATAACCAGTACTGACTGAAGACATAGAAAAAGGTCTTCCGCCTCTAACTAATCCTGACTCAAAGGATTCGAATCCGCAGGACGAACCAGCAAAGTCCCAATCAAAGAAAACAAAAGACAATTCTCATAGCTTGTCATTCTCATCCGGTCCCAGTAGCAGTAGTAAATCGTCCAGCTCGAGTTTCAAACGAAAGATTCTTGGAGATGCTGAAGATCGACTTGAACCTGAATCCACCAAGGAAAGTAAGCCGAAAAAGAAGGCGAAAAAAAACAGCAAAAGTAAAACATTGTTATCTTTTGGTGATGATGCTTAGAATGACTACGGTGCGTTCACTGCTATCACTTTATCCCATCCTAAATTTCTTCTATAGACTCCCTCTTGTTTCAATGAGCGCGTACATGCATAAAGATGGGCGGGCTTACTGCGTACAGCGGTGCTATACCAGGTCTGTTACTCCGCTGACTTCAAACCTAGACTGACCAGTACCCCAGTTACTGATAGCTACGACGCGCGCGGCCAATAAAATTCCAAATGCTACATGCTGTATGTATTATATAGTTCATTGCTAATTTCATCTAAGGTTGTAATTTTGGTCCTTCATGTTTGCTTAACCGATGTTCCTACAATTTGCGAAGCATCCACTGGTATATTTTTTTTTGTTTAATCGACTCTGACAGATCTGTTCTCCTCCCTGTCATCGTCTCGTTTCTGGACGTCCTATCATCATACCTAAAAAAACACTTGATTATAAAACTTATACATGCCATCTTCGCGCGCACTGTCCTTTGCCAGCATCTTTCGCTAGCAGTTAATGCTCATTAATAAATGTCACTCAAGCACTGGTCAATGAGGATTCAAGTTTACGAAATGGCAATCCAAACCTACGCTTATGTTACACGTATCCGAGCTGACTGGACTTAGAGGGTGTCTAAGGCCTGCGCTGCAGAGCGGATACAATATCTTGGTCCTTGGAGAGGAGGCGCGGGCCAGGCAACTTTCAGGTATACAATTTGAGTCCCGGGAGCAGAAGATCTAGAATGGTATTTTGGAGATCGCTTATGACGGTATTTTTCACCAAATATTTTGACTTCTGACTGATTCGTTTTGATGGCAATTGAATACATCCAGTTTGTCAACTTCAACTTTGTGTATACTAACTTCAACTTTACGTATACTGTTCTAGTGCAAGTCAAGGGCATTCCAACTTTGAGATCATAAAATGTATCTATTTCCCAACAAGTTTGACTTCTGTGGGGCCCATGAAATAAGTCCTGTATTGTTTCAAGCACTTTGTAAATGGCGTTAAGAATTATAAGCACCCACTTACTGCATCGTGAAATGACCTTATATAGTAATTTCTGACAGCTTTGACTTCTGTAAAATATCCAAAATCAACCAAGATCTCGAAAATACGGATAATTCTAATCAGAAACCCCATTTGGAGTAGAAACCCCAAATTATTGTTGAGAAACCCTGGCAGGTCACACATTGGTCACATATTGTCACATCAAGTAACAACATTTTTGGAGACTCCAGAACTCAACCAGAGCTCATCCGCCGCCCAGTGTAGCATTAATAACAAGTCTGTGACTCAAGTCTCAGGAGTCAGGCCATGGGAGACACTCATACACATTACAGTAAATACTAAGTATTGATTGCTGCTGAGGTACTCTTGTTATTAATCTCTCTCTGTGACTCAGAGAGCCAGATGCTACAGGAACAGGCAGGGAACAAGTTAGACTGTTGCATTTGATACTGAGTAAAAAGGAACTAAATTTGGGGCCAGACAGGGAGCCTTCAAGAGTCAAGTCACAAGTGCGCAAGGCTTCCAATGTTGTGTACTACTCTGTATCATACATACTGGATTCTGGAATGATCTAGTGTTGAATTAGACATGAGGGGACAGTGAGAAGAGCAGACAAAATGTCTACATTTGGGTCAGGCAAAGGTGAGCAGACACACTTGTAAGTAATCTGAATCAAACTCATTGCATGGTCCAAGCACATTCAAAGCACAGTCCTGAGCCAAGACTCAACTAAGAGAGCTTTGAAGTAGCCCAGAGGCATCCATTGTCATAAAAAATGGATGTGACAAATGCGTGACAATGGTGTGATGGGTTTCTGAATAATGATTTGCAAGAAACCCAGGGTTTCTACTCATAATGGGGTTTCCCATTAGAATTATCCCGAAAATACTGTGACATTTTTGTATGATTTCAGTCTTGTACTTATGAAGTACTCAAAACGGTACAATCAGATTGTGTTATGCTCCTCTCAATAGGGTACCAGTTAAACAATATACTTTATGGTTGATAAATGCATGACTACTAAGTAGTAGTACTGTTACCCTGAAGTTAAAGCTAAGGTAACAAAAATTAAAAGTTGAAGTTGAACAAAAAGTTGAAAGTTCGAGTTGAACATTCAATTTAAAGTTGAAGTTAGAACAAGAAGTTGAATTTCAAGTTAAAGCCGGAATATTTGGTGAAATATGGTGTCATAATCGCTATAGTGCGTTGCAAGCCTAACTGAGTAAGAACCTCCCTTGTTCATTGATTCATTCATTCGCATTCAAGTTTTTAGGGATAACAATGTCCACAAGTTCCAACCAGCTCACCGGAATCAAATCTTCTGGACCGTTCAGGCTTCGCGCCCTACAGTAATCATAGCTCGACTGAAAATATTTTCAAATTATGTATACAGGGGCTGGCCTTGTTCTTGAATAACAGGTTTTTCAGGTGTTGGAGACTCGGGTTAGGAGTGTTTGTTCTTCAATTGTGTATTTTCGTTGCACTGAGCATTTCAAATTTTCATCTCAGTTCAGTCCAAGATCTAAGTATCCTAATTTCTCTCTCTCTCTTTGTTTGGTACTTACTTGCTATCCTACAGAATCAATGCCTTCATGCTAGCTCACTTTGTCTCTTCTCTCCACCCTCATCTCTCTTCACACTTGACTTCTAAGAATCCGCTTCTCTCTCCCTATATACGCTGTGTCAGCATTTAAATCAGAAACCCAAGCTCTATAGATCGAGATTTGATTCTTGATATACCGTGTCTGTCTCTGGGAACATACTAATGCAAAAAAGGCACTCCCTCTTTATTTGCCAATTTTGATACATGATTTGGATTCTCAGGGTAGCACTGGTGCACCCGCTGTACATGCTGGTATGGGATTTGGCATTTGGAAGACAGGGAGAGAAAGCTGCTGCTGTTCAAATTTCAAAGTTCAGCTCTGGGATTTATCATTTTACCACTTCAATATATAGTTGCAACTCAGATATTTACACAAATTACAGTTTATTTGAAACTAAATGTTGATCTTTGATACTTCTTACTCAGTCTTCAGATAGGCTACTTGCCTAACTTCCTTTCAAAAGCAGTCAGATCACTTCACTAGCATGTATGAAAGGTAGATTAACTACTAAGCAAGGCTAGCTAGTGTGATTTGTACTATAGGTTGTTTGATGACTTTGAGCTGGACTTTTTTGGGTGTTTGGCAATTGTTTCTTCTTGAGATGTTTAATAGATTTCAAGTTGCACTTACAATCTTATTATTAGAAACAGCAATTCCTTCAACATTGCTCAAGTTTTTTGGGGAGAAGACCTTGGCAATCTCACACTAGCAGGGGATTTCATTTGTACAGTATAAATATATAATTACAGGCATCAGGGAAAGAGAGAGAAGAAGCAGGGTAAAATGGGCACTGGAGAGATTGGGCGAACAGGTAACTATTAAAATCATGTCTCGAGGATGTCCTTGAACTCAAACACTCATGAACAATTCAAGAACAGTGAGTGTGTCAGCTTGTAATCCCAGCACTTATACACCTACCTTCGCTCTAATTTAGTATAATCGTGATCAGTTTTGAATTGGTTTAACATGGTATACATTCTCGAATCAGGTTGCTTGTTTGCGCAACTGAAGGACCTCTTTTTCTAACCTCTCAGCCAGCTCCACCTTTCCATGTTTGCGATATGTAGCTGCAAGACTTGTCATGGCATTCAGTGTACCAGGGTGCTGGTCCCCAAGAACTTGTTTTTGCAGCTGAAGGACATCTTCTTCCAATCTCTCGGCCTCTTCCAGATTTCCACCATTGTAATAGGTGACTGCAAGATTTATCATGGACTGCACAGTGTCAGGATGCTGGTCACCAATGACTTGTTTTCGCAGCTGAAGGACCTCTTTTCCTAACTTCTCAGCCAGCTCCAGCTTTCCATTGTTGCAATATGCAACTGAAAGATTTGACATGGACCTCAGGGTGTCAGGGTGCTGGTCCCCAATTATTTGTTTTCGCAACTCAAGGACCTCTTTTTCTAATGTCTCAGCCAGTTCCACCTTTCCAAGTCTGCGATATGTAGGTAAAAGATTTGCCATGGACCTCAGGGTTTCAGGGTGCTGGTCCCCAATTATTTGTTTTCGCAGTGCAAGGACTTCTTCTCCTAACTTTTCAGCCAATTCCAGCTTTTCACAGCTGTGATATGTAGCTGCAAGATTTGCCATGGCATTCAGGGTGTCAGGGTGCTTGTTCCCAACAACTTGTTTTAGCAGCTTAAGGACCTTTTCTTCTAACCTCTCAGCCTGCTCCAACTTTCCACAGCTGCGATATGTAACTGCAAGATTTGTCATGGACCTCAGAGTTTCAGGGTGCTGGTTCCCAATGACTTGTTTCCTCAGTGTAAGGACCTCTTTTTCTAACCTCTCAGCCTGTTCCAGCTTTCCACAGTTGTGATATGTAACTGCAAGATTTGCCATGGCATTTAGGGTGTCAGGGTGTTGGTCCCCAATGATTTGTTTTTGCAGCTGAAGGACCTCTTCTTCTAACCCCTCAGCCTGTCCCAGCTTTCCACGATTCCAATATGTAGCTGCAAGATTTGCCATGGACCTCAAGGTGTCAGGGTGCTGGTCCCCAATGACTTGTTTTTGCAGTTCAAGGACCTGTTCTTGTAACCTCTCAGCCTTTTCCAGCTTTCCACATAAGCGATATGTAGCTGCAAGATTTGACATGGTACTCAGGGTAACAGGGTTCTGGTCCCCAATGACTTGTCTGAACAGCTGAAGGACCTCTTCTTGTAACCTCTCAGCTTCTACCAGCTTTCCACAGCTGTAATATGTAGATGCAAGATTTGCCATGGCATTCAGGGTGTCAGGGTGCCGGTCCCCAATGACTTGTTTGAGCAACCGAAGGACCTCTTCCTCTAATTTCTCAGCCAGTTCCAGCTTTCCACACAAGCGATATGTAGCTCCAAGATTGGCCATGGATCTCAGGGTATCAGGGTGCTGGTCCCCAAGGACCTGTTTATGCAGCTGAAGCACCTGTTCTCTTAACTGCTCACTTTTTGACCAAAAGCCACTGTCTAAAAAAACTTGCGCCAAAGACTTGCACACAAGGACAGTTGGCAAATGTTGTGAGTGAATATGACTGGCTTGTGTTGCCAGTTGGCGGCGAAACACATAGTCCTCATTTGCTTTTCCTGGTGGAATAGCACGCCCAAGAAGCAACATTGTTGTCTGGTTTACATCATCCTCTTCCCCATGTGCAATGGTTTCACAGGCACATGCATGAATTACTGGGTGAAATGATAGACTTTTGTTGAGATAACTGTATGATGCCAAAGAAATTTGACACAACTCATTAACACTGTCTTCCCATGAGTCTTCCTCCATAAACAGAGATAGGAATCTCATCATCAAATTTATGGCTTTAGTGGGGGGATTTAAATCAACAGTACCAGTATCACTACCAGTGAAGGCAGCTGCTCGGGTGAATATTTCCAAAGGAATGGCAGTTGGATTGAGAAATACACATATCTGTATAAGAAACTGGGTTGGATGACTGAGTCTCTCAAAACTCAGATGAAAGGCACTATATGTAGTGCTCTGGTAGCTATCAAGTGCTTTCATTCTGTAATTCAGAATTTTCTTCTTTTTCTTATTAAAATGTGTCAAGTAATTTCCCAGTGCACAAGTTGCAGTTACCCCAATATAAGCTCCTGCTGTAGAGACAGCAAGGGCATGACAGCCAAGTGCCTCAACAATCTTAGAAGCCAAATTCTGGTTTTCTTGAGAGCTCTGCTCATGTGCAAGATTTAGAAGTAGTTCTACAGCAGATTCCTTGGTAAGATCCATCAAGTCAATTTGACAACCAGAAGATGCCATTTGTGATGTTTCTGAGAGTCGGCTTGTGACAATCACATTACCATGGTTGCACATGGGAATATAATCCTTGAGAAAGATTGTTTCATCATCAGCATTATCAAAAATGCAAAGCCAATTTTGATGCATCCTTGCAAGAAAGTCCCGGACTTTTTTAACATCTTCACCAATGCCTGCAGCCTTGCCAAGCTCTTTGAAATTGGCAGCTAGAGTATCATGGGAAGAGGCATCAAAAAACCAAACATTAGAATATCTGTTCAAATGTTTTAGTATAATTTTAGTATCTCAGAAAGTACTTTTTCCTTACCTGGAAAAATTCTTGGAAACAAACTGAAGAACTGCTTGTGTTTTCCCAGTTCCTCCATTCGCAATGAGGGTGACAACACGCTGTCCAGGGTCAAGGGCCTTTTCAATGGAACATAACAGCTTGTTCACTTTCTGTTGATCTGCACAGTCAGGGAACTGAAAGACAGTGGAAGATTCGGCAGATGACTGGGTGGTTATCACAAGAACAGGAGCATGAGGAAGTCTTTGAAGATATTCCTCTACTGGTGTACCTGGATTTTGGAGGACCAGGAGAGTATCTCCAGAGGTGCCTTGGGTGATATTTTCTTCAACTGATTTGGCCAAGGCTTGACTAGTGCTTGCATCCAGAAAAATTGAAGAACTGCTTGAATTAGTAAGTCAATATCTCCCTCCATTAAATCCCACTTACTATTTAAGGTTCTGTCTTACAAAGTCCTTAAGTACATCTGTGTCTGTACCCCAAATAGTTACAATTGGTGCAGAAAATATTGTTGAAAGTCTTTTCAGTATTTCTTCTCGTCCAACAAAGTATTGGCTGGGTGGATTGCACTTGAGAACATTTGAAATTGAGATAACATAACCTGTTTGAGTATAGTATCAACATTGAAAGTAACAAGAATGAAGTTGTATCCTCTTTAATTACCATGATTTGGAGCTTGAGGAGTTCCAAGATATGTGACCGTGACATTACCAGTAGCGAAAATTGAGTTACTGATTTCAAAGTTTGATGCATTAGGGAATATTTGTAATCTAAATGATGAATTTTTCAGTCAAAAGCTACTTCTAGCTTTAAGGAGACCTACGAGGATGCCATTCCAGAAGGGAGGGGGGGTTGAAATGGTATGGAACTAAAACCATGACTGGCACCTTTATATACCTAACAGTTTGTTAACCGTTTGATATCTATGACATGACAAAAATCTATGCCCTGTCTTCGATGTCCCCCATAAGGCATAGCTAAGTACAATATCTGTTTATCTATCTGTCCATCCATCCATCCACTGGCAATCTATCTATGAAATCTCTATATGCCACCCGGGCCCTGACCCATGTTCTGTCTTCAATGTCTCTCAATTCCATTACCATTACCATAAGTGAACGGTGCGAGCCATCCCTGTCACTCCCAATGGATGTCGCTGCCAGTGGCGTTGACGTGGACACATGTATCCGATAGGTTTGATAGTCTAACCGTCTATTGTTTTGAATACGCCACTGTCCTCTTTTGTGTCAAGTGTCGAATGTGATCAAAATGTGATTCGTTGGGCATGGGGACATGTCCAGATATGCCTTTGGCCAGGAGGAAAAGTTGGATTCTGGCTCGGACAGTTCAAAGGGTAATAGCCCCGCTGGTATGAGATTCGAAAGATAAGGAGACAGGGAGAAAAAGCTACTACAAGTTGACATCTCGAAATTTCACCGGTGGTCTGTGGAATCACTGTATCGATGTGCCTCCAGGCCTACGCGGTCGAGACGACTACTTGACCCCCTGTACTCTCATCGTCGAGAACACTCATCCATCTCCATCCCCTCGCTGTCTTCTCTCTCATATTCTAGTCCTCCTTCTCCCCAACCACCTCCCTATGCTGTTTTGTGCGCTACCCCTTCCGAGGCTCTCTGTCACGTCTTCCTTCTGCAAATGCCAAAGACCGTATCAGTAAGACGCTTATTCCTAGTTTTAGCTTTTGCTCAGATATGCCGTATAACTGGGAGCAATTCTGGAACGTTCTGCTTGTCGGAACGTAGGAGAGAATTTAGGCAGTAAGAGTGGGCCCGGGATCATTTGACAAGAAACGATTAGGAATCCGATTTAAGTACGATGAGAGTTTGCGAGCACTGACTCGGAGCGCTACCAAACAAAGAATGTTTCCAAGTATAATTTTAACGCATAATGCTATACGCAGACGATTCACAATGATACTAGCAGTATACATATTACATCCAAAGCATTAAAAGACTTTAAGCAGAAAGCAACTACACAACAGAATGAGAATAAAATGAGTACATATATACTTACTAATTACATGCAGTAGAGGGCAAGTGAACCTATGAAGATGTCCTAGCTTTAAAGGTAGCAAGGTACCCTACCGGTAGAGTTGGCGCATGGTGCGAAACAGACTGAGGTTTCTCGCTGACTGACAATGAATAGCATCATACACTCCTCCCACTGAGCATGATTCCTCCAGCGGCCTTGTTCACCGGAGCACCTTCCTTCTTTCCGGACCATCGAGCCTATTCTTTCGTGACTGAGAATTAAGATCACTCGACTTCTCTCATGCATCCGCCAGCGAGGAGGAAGCGGAATTTGTCTGGGTTAAGGAGAATATATTGTGGAAGCCCGAGCCCAGAGGTCATTGGTGTTAGGGAGATTTTCGAGAGAAGGTCTGTGTACTATAGAAATAATAATAAGCATAGAATTGATCAGATGAAACAGACAACGCACACTGTACGCTTCAGGCAACATCCCAAACAGATCCTTCCCTAGACATATATTCTGCTGGATTCGGGCAGGTTCCAAGAGGTCCATACGTCCTCCAATACGATCAGAATGCGAGAACCCTCTCATTTTCTGAACATACTCGGATATATGACGGAAGCAGTAAGAGCAATGCCAGCCAGAATCAGCGAGGACATTCTCTGTTGACTTGGAGTGTCGGTAATATGATTTAGTAGGGTTCCAAACTTGGATTGAGGCTCGCCAAGAGGAAAGTCCTAGCATCCATTCAAAACTGATATTTGAAAAACAAAAATCAGTCATTCCATTCTCAATTGGGGGATGTTGATGAAACGAACGAACCTGTACAGGTAATTGCGCATCTGCAAATGTATAGCATCTCCGAAATCGCAGCCTTTGAGGAGCATGATGGAATGGGCAAATGGAATTTCGTCCAGGTCGGACATGAGCACCAGTGTTTTTGTATCTGGGGGGAATTCCGTTATATGTGATCGAAGGAAAGTGTTCATTGCAACTCGAGTATCTCGTTCGAAATCGAATGCTTTCGCTTCGTTGTACTCTGAAGGACCAGGAAGGCTGATTAATTAAAGGTTTCAGCACGATAATTAATAGGTGACCAGTAAAACCAACAACTCACAAGCGATATGAAATCTTCTTTGCAAACTTTTCAAACCTGTCCCTGTTATTTTGAAAATAATTCTCCTTTGGCAGACCAGTAAATGTCGCATTGCTCTCGACGAGGAAGAAGCGGTCAACGACTGGATCTAGTTCATTGAGCCGAATCTCGAGCAGGTCGACCTCGTTGCTCACAAGTATCGCATCAACAACCTTGACGTTCTTGTTCCTCGGTTGCCAATTATGCAATTTGCACATGTTCTCGTCTGCGACCATTCCATCAGCAAAATAGTGAGTGATAATATTGGAAGGACCATCATCTTTATCCCAGAGAGGTCGAGTAGCGTAGGATAAAGTATTTTTGAGCTGATAATGGTTCTGGGAGATATAATAGAAGATGAGGGTCGTAAAGAGAACAGCTGGCAGGAGAATCGTCTTGTAACGCCGGGACATGATGTAGCACAATATACGCGTTATAATTTCGGTTTGCGGTAGAGAAAGAAGATCGAGCGTGTGGATAAAGCGTGCAGCTATGAGTGAGGAAAAATTAATAGGATGCAAGGGGATGCTTAATCCTAGTTAGGGCTTGCATGTGGGACCAGGCGGGTGGACAACACAACGCGTTTGTGTGTTTAGTTACTCAAATATGCAAGTAAACTGCGCTGGGAGAAAGCTGGAACGTCCTGTAGCGCGGAGAAATTAGAGGCAATTGGAGGATAACCGAGGGTTGGATGGTTCGAACACAAGAGTGATGAGCGCTAATACAGCGGCAAACGAACGCTTGCTTATCTTATCTTTGGCCCGTGTGGTTTCTCGTAATGATAACTGGCGTCATGCACTAGAGGATCAGGATGAGGGACCATCGTGGCAAGACACACGGCCAATCATTATGCTTCAGCCAGGCTGAAGCATAGTGTGAAATGATTAATTTCAATACCTATACGAAATGTATATTTTCGGAGTACTATAGAAATAATCTATTTCATTAAACAAACGAAATCAAAAACTTCGGACCGTCTGAAGTGGGAAACTTCAGCCAGGGTCCGAAACCTATTGCTTCGGACGGAAGCTGAAACAATGACCTTCAACCGGGCTGAAAGGCCACCCGAAAAGGTAGCTTTCGGAAGCCGGGCGAAGCATTTCATTTCAGCAGCCTTTTCAGGGAAACACTGAAATGACAAGCTTCATCTACGCGGCGGCCTAGCGGCAGCGTAGCGTACTCCGTATAGTGTAGGCTTACACTGAATTTGATAATATATACCGAAGTAGTATTGATATTTACTATAAAATACATACAAGAAAAAAAACTAAGTTCAAGAATAGGCCTTCGCCAGGAAGAGAGCGGGCACGACATTCCTGCCAACATCCTCTTCATAGTCAAAATCAAACTCATCTTCATCGGATTCTTCGAGGGAGCAGGAGCGAGTGGACCGCTACTCAATGTGCTTTACACAAAACCAGAGTTAGGAGCGTGGTATCTGGTGACAAGGCTTCGATGGCCCAGCCTTGCAGATTCCAGATCTACTTGGGTTCGGATAACGTTGGGCTGGAGGGAAACAAATGTGGTCAGTGGCAGAAAAGGACTCAAAGATGTGGATGGTGGTACTACTAGTTGGGAATTTGTAGACTGTCTCGAGTACGACAGAGTCTCTGAAAAAAAGTAAAATTAGTACTTGTAGGCAATATAAAGAATAAAGTGCGCACTTCATAAGCGGCCACGCAGGAGCGGGGTTGGAGATAATAGTGATGCCGTTGGAGAGCTGTTCGACGTATTTGCCAGCAGAGTAGAGAGAGTAAAAGTGGTATAGAGGTTAGCGGATAGAGATGGATTGGAGGTAACACGTACCTAAAAAAGGTGGCTCTGCCCATCTTGTATCCGAGCCATCGGCTTCGATGACGGGAACGTACCGTTGCCCAACGCTGTACATGATCTAGAATTGGCTGAGTTGCTGAACAAGTGAGCGAGCGGTGCTCTTTCATACCTTTTGGTAGATCGCAAGCGTGTTCTCGCTGGCATGTTCCAAAAAGCCTTTATCAGACACGCTGCCCTCTGTGTCCTTTGTGACAGGCGTGTCTGGAAAGATACGCTTGTTGACGAAGTAGGATCTGAGCTGTGGAGAAGTAGTCACGGAGATGGACCCGGCAGAACGGAAAGTCTCGAGTCTGTAAGCATTGTTGGGCTTTGAGTTGTCGAGGAACAAGGTGTCGATTCTAGATTCCAATTGAGAAACGTTGGAAATGCTGTATAGAACGAGGGCTTACCTCGACTGGCATGTAGCACCAAGCCCCTCAGTAGTAGTAATACCAAGGGGACTAGTATGGATAAAAGTGGCGCCATTTCCATTCTCGTCACAGACGGCGACGTGAGTGTCGGTAAAGCAAAAGGCGCAGCTGATACAGAAACGGAGGCTTGGGTCTATCAATGTCTGTTTGGATCGCGCGGACACTACCACTTCAGGTATGACAGAGTTGTGGCTCATCCTTTGGCGGAGCAACATCACTCGGTGGTTCGTTGTCTCGCTGTAAAGCACAGAAGATGGTTTCCGAGGTTTCCTCCAGATTTCGGCATCGGACGGAGTGCTCGTGCTTGGAGAGATATCCGTCAATGAAGGTTTTTCCTCGAAAAAGTCACTCGCGACTGGTCTCTGTGGCTTCTCAGGAATTATGGTCTCTGCTTTCTCAGACACTACCGATTTCTCTTCAGATTTTTCTGGAACCCCAATGAATTTAGCCAATTCAGAGTAGTTGACGACCTCGAAGTCTGCAAAAGACTTGGACTGTACCTGGTCCAAGGCAGATGGCGGAGGCGTAACAAAAAACATGGCACGGGGATGTTCTGCTGGCTCTCGCGGAGTTTGAGGGGATTGCGGAGGCTGAGAAGGGGTGGGTTTGACTCTCCATGAATCTTCAGTACCTGAGGGAGTGGCAGGCGTGAGCAGAGCAAAAGGAGGTTTGCGGGCAAAAGATGGTCGGGAAGTATCTTGCGATACAAGCTTGGTATTGTTCTCGCGAGGGTGGAACGTATAAGGGTGATACCACATAAATGCTCATAGGCAGAAAAAATGAGTGAATTTGAGGGAATGTGGTTGCGTTAAAGAAACCAATGGGAAATGGATATATAAAAGTGTTGTGTATTTTGACTCGAGCAGTGTATATACAGACGGACGGAAGTAATGGAAAACTGCAGAGACGTTAAAATTGGTAAACGAAAGATAAACCTACACGTACCTTAGAATTATTCATCCTCATCCATAACTTCATGGCCGCTTAATATTGCTGAGACCTTACGATCGAGAGTCTCCTTTGTGAGAGATAACTTCATACCTTTGAGTAATTACAAAATTTAGGAGAAAACGGCATAGCTCACCTTCATGAAGAGGGTAAACAACTCCTTCAAACCATCCCCGCATTTTTTTACCATCTGGTCTAGCTCGGATACGATCTTCGCCGCGTCGTCATTGTCAGGCATGGGTTCCTCAATTCCGAGCGCGGCATCCAGCTAATTCATCGGTTGAGGGAGGTTTTTGGATTATACAAGCTGATATACATACCTCCTTGACCTTCTGTTTGAATAAATTAAGCTCTGTGTGGAATCGAATGAGTTTATCGTTCATGAATTCGAGAATGGAGCAGTATCTGAAACAATGAGAGTTGAGAGTAAGAAATTGCCCACGCGCTCAAGCAGGCATGAATTTAGCGTTAAACGCTCACTTGCTTCATCAACTGCTCATAACCTCCGCCTCAAAAGACAATAATACTGCTCGACTCACGCTCTTTTCGCTTCTATGTAAGAACCCAACGCCACGACACTTAAATCCCTTGATGTGACGCTCGCATCTGCGGAAGAAACAGGGAGAATCTGAAATCTCCGACGCTCTCAAGGCTCGTGCCAATTTCCTGACACGAATCGGACAAGGCTATTGAAGTATTTTGGAATAATGAGCCGTTGATAGTCTGGGTTTGGACAAGCCTGAAAAGTAAGTGCATTGGTTAATGCTTTTTTAAGCTGAGTGAGGAGAAGGCTTAGCAAGGTCAACACATTCCAACCGTCAGCTCAAACGTGGCAGGGAGCTTCCCTTGGATGTATTATCCACCTTTACTGCCTCTGAACTCATGGCAAGTTCTTCCGCGTTCTAGGTAGGACAGCAACCGCGTATCGCGAAATCTACACTCACAATCGTTCTCTTAGAGCGCTTCTAGAGCAAAAATTCCTACTCCCGTCCGGTATCCCGTCTCCCCATGCGCGTTTCTACGTACGCAAAATGCGTATCCTCGCGTATGTCCAGCTTTGGAGAGCTACTGAAGTTTCCAGCGCCCTCTCCGCATCGAATTCCCAATTGCATCCACGACGTTTCTGCTCTTCCTTCCCTCTGCCCTTCCTTTTATCCTTCCCTTTATCGTTGGCCTTGTCCTTAGATTTTCCCTTTCCCTTCGAATTGGAACTAGCGCATGAAGCCAGCAAAGGATCGGTATCGACATGGACATTGATATACGCCTGATCGTTGGGGTTAACCAAGCGCTCCGCATGCTTGGTGATGTATTCGTTGAGGAGAGAGCAGATCCCAGGGAGGATGTAAAAGCGCCACACTACTCAGATGCGGTTTCCACAGTTCCCTCACCTCCATCTTCGAACGTGCAGAACCCTCCGCTTTCTCCTCCCGTAGCGCTTTCCTCGCAGCCTTCGCTTCCACCTCCCCAACCGTAACATACGAAGCGTGCACCTGTACATCGGGATGAGTAGCATTCACCGATGCGATCAGGATGTCGGTTTGCGCAGAGTGCTTTTTCGGAGGGCTCTTGGTGGTGATTAGTGATGTTTTCTCTGCGGATTTGAGGAATGCGAAGAGGGATTTGTGGGAGGAGGATTTGAGTGTTATTGTGTAGGGGTCTGGATCGTAAGTGGTAGTGGGAGTAGACGAGTCGCCTGGAGGGGAAACCGAAATCAACTTTTCTGGAAAGTATGGCCGATTAGGGAGAATGTAGGTGGTGTAGAACGTTGTGGCTGGGATTGGGAATGGCGATGCGGGGAGCTGAGGGTGGTGGAGATAGTTTGGAGGAGGGAGAGCCGGATAAATTGGCTGATTTCAGTGGGAGTGTATACGTAGCTGTTTGTCGGAGGGGCACCGGTATCCAATGATTCTGTCGGTTCAGCTGCAGCAGGCTCCTCCTCCTCCGCTCCTATCGTAATCTTGCTTCGAGCCCATATCCCATAGATGGTCTTTCCACGCATGCAAAACAAAAACCGCTTTTCCCTTTTCTTCGTCTCGTAATTGATCGCTGGAGACAGCCATTCGACCGACTGTTAATGGCGGAGAGACCATCCCACCCTCCGTAGTATGCTCATATCTGCAGATGGAGACGAATTGACCCTCAACGAGTGACGAGTCAGAGCAGTGGATTACTGTCTTGACAAAGTTAGTGAAACAGAGAAAGAAGACTTGAATACGTTACGCACCTCCTCGCATTAAATCTACTCCCCCGCTAAGGCTCGGTATGGATGGGTATGACGGCTCTCGGCGTGGTAACGTACGGCAATAGCTTGGGATACTTCCAGAGTATGTATATTGCTGGTATTAATTCATCCTGCTCCCGACCTATGCTGAACCACAACGGATCTCCGTTGGAGAGAGGTACGCTACCCCAGGTTCATCGAGATGTGTGATAAACTTGAGGCTTAGGATTCCTTCGGGGAGGATATCGATTTCGGCTTTTGTGTCTGCCTCTGTGTTTGAGTCGTCAAGTTTCAGTCCAAACGCAGAAACGATCCTTTGCTTTAGTTTCTTTCGGTCAGAACTCCCTCATCGGTCTTATTTTCCTCCTTCCCTGATCCTGGGAATCGAACAAACGTTGCCTAAACCGACGTCTGCGAAGCCTACGCATCGCCACTGCTGGAGACTCGAGCAACTTTTGCTCAATACAAGTATAATAGTTTGTATATTGATCCATATATTAAAGCGGACCGCACTCTTTCTCATGCACCCAAGAGCCGGACAATTGATATCTAAAGGGTCCTACTAGCCTCGAAGTTGAAAAAAGGTGGAAAGACGAAACGCCGATTTGGCGAGGAGGGTTAGGTAGGACTATTGGCATTTGAGTTATTGACGTACGATTCAGATGTAGGTAAACAGACATACGTTTCCGTTGATTCCATGGTGAAAACTAACTCTAGAGGCTGAGCGATGTAAACATCCAGGACACGGTGCTCTTGATGGTATCGTGGTCGTCATTGTATAACGATGCGTGTGAGTAGAGTTGGAAGAACAAGTAGGCGGCGTAGACTGTGTAAATCACATCAGTATCTCGACGCGAAAAGTCAGAATCTGGGTGGTTGTTGGGCGTCGAAAGATTCGATTCAGTTCTAGAAACTATCACGAAGCTCGAAGGACAAAGCTCGAAGGACAAAAGAAAACAAATCATATGAGCAGCGTCGCGATACAGAGTACGGTATGTTTGAATCGCAAATTGGGAACTGCAAATACAAATTTATCAGACCAAAAAGTAGGCCTATTCATGCCTGAGCACGCACCTATATAGAATCATGCATCCTCCACCATATCATCATGACCGTGCAGCTCCGCTTTGAGCTTGTCTTTCGCGACACGTATCTTGGCGGCTGTCAATGAATACACGATATGGCTGAAACGAAAGCTCACGTTCTTAAAAGCATTCTGCAACTCGTTCATAATCCTCTCCAATTCGTTCGTGATGGTTTCAAGCTCAGTGAGTCCTGCACCGTCTTCGATGCTCGGCGGGGACATCCACTGGTCCATCAATGCGAGCTAGATTTATTGAACAACGGTTTGGAAGTTTATTTAACAAGCTAGCGTACCTCCTTGGCTTTCCTTTGAAAAAAAACAAAATCCTTGTGCAAT
>ML769829.1:4687-18441 GCA_009733575.1 Gymnopus androsaceus JB14
ACTTTTATCATTTGTTGGCTGACAGAAACAAGGTCGCCTGTGTAATGTACAGTCCCAGCCAAAATTGGACCACTACTGCCAGGGATTTCGCCAAACTCCCCGCCTTACTCCCCAGCAAAGGCCGCGCCAGAACATGGCAGCAAAGGCAAGAATAGGATTCCTTCGCGCCAGTCTGCAACAGCCCTTGCATACCAAGAACTCGAAGTCCTTCCACTTCCGACCGTCCACGCTGCTGCTGACTCCGGGGGCTCTGAACGATCGAACTCAGATGATGGATTATTTTTCATATCGGTACGTTGTGCTGCACTCATCCTGAGCTCCCGCATATCGAGGTACGATGCGTCAAAAGCGAATCATTACTTTAGCTCAATCTAGTGAACAGTAGGATGTACAGGATTCCTGTTTCTTCTGCAGCGAATCATTGACTCCGGTTCTCCGCCGTCTTTGGACCTTCACCACGATATCCCTTCCACTTTTCAGGACTTCATCTTGGAAATGGAAGCAGTTCTGTATCCAGCAATTGCCGGCAGATCTGAAGCAATTTGACTGCGAAATTGCGCGAAATTGGCGGCGGTGGTGGCCTTGGTTGAAATGCGGGCTCGAAAGCAATCATATCTTCGAGACGGAAAGACATCCGTCGTCGCAAAGCATACTTAGAGCGCTCGCCAGTCGCAGTGCTTTCGGCATTGACTCGAATCCTCTCTTTCTCGTCCAAAAGAGAAACACAAATCAGTCTTGCCTGCAAGATATTCGATTCCTCTGGATTTATAGACCTGTTATCGCTGGCTTGGGTTGTCGCGATCATCCAACCCCGCACTCGGCCATACGTGATGCAGATGCTCGAGGACACAAAGATAGAACAACTCGTAGACAGACGCAGTCTGCGTGCTTTTGCAAGGCAGTTTGATGCATCTTGCCTCAAGATTACCGGTAAATCTTTTGTCGATCTCTGGAAGCATCGCATCGCTTCCGTGGTGGAAGATCACAATGACTTGTCCTCTGTTGATGGTCAGGAAATTTATCTGTTTTTACAGCTTTTGCGCGTTCCAGGAAATCAAGCCAGTGTTTTTCTGGACAAAGCAAGCATTGCAATGGATTATTCAGGTCAACTCTGGGCACTTTTGATGGATCTCGAAATCAGGGTTGTAGGTTCAGATCTTTGTTCCACCACTGAAATCCGGATTCATTGTATCAATTTGGTCTTGCGCTGCTATCTGGTTTGGTTATCCAGTGGAGCGCGCTGGGTTGTATCAGCTCTTGACCATGACCTCTTATCAATGGTGGTGAGCACCTGTCGTTTTCTCGGCGGAGTTCGGGATGGTGTAGGTTGGGGAACTGCAACACGCGCAGCAGTTATCACACTTCGCGAACTAGTGCAGAGTGTGCATAGTTACAAAGCGTACCACGCTGTCTCTCGACGTGTAAAAGGCAACCTCATCCAGTGCGCAAAACTCGTCGAGAGAAAACTGTCCGTTGCCTCCTTGCGGCTCAGGGCAGGCCGTGACGATGTAGCCCTCCAGGAAGCGTGGGACCAGTTGAAACGCGAATTCTATATTACAGATGCGTGTGTGTTGAGGAGGGCATTATGGGACTCTGCGAGGCTCCTCCATTGCTCCTATGATCAGGCGAGTCTCTTTTTCTCTTTCATTGGTATATTAGTTGACATGGTAATCCAGTGTGCAAATACCACTACAGACATCTTGAGTGTTCGGCCTCCCTGTGTGTGTTCTCGTTGTCTGACTTTTGCGTACTGCGGAGTCGAATGCCAGCGCCAACATTACGAAGCCATTCACTGGCGTGAGTGCAGAAGTATTGCGAGCATGATCCATGGTGGGTGAATTTGCCATTGAACCACGCAGAACTCTTACATGCCTGTCTAGAGCATCCAATCTATGGTCAACCTCACGGTGAACATATCATCCCATCCATCGACTTAGCCTACATACAAGACATGGCATCAGTGGCAATACAAATCGCCAGAGATCATGGTGATCTGAGCGACATGGTATTGCGAGCGAAACGTGATATTTCCGCGCGATTGGTGGTGATCTTTGATTTATCTAAGCCTACACTTGGCGAGTATGAGATAATGTCGCAAGAAGACGCACTAGAAGACGAGGAGATGGTTGACAAGGAGCGTATGGAGTTAATGATAATGGATACCAATGTCTCTTTCTGCGGTCGTGTCCCACTTTGCAGGGACAGCAGGACACTCGTTGTATGCATGGATCGCCAGTTTGTGAGGGACGACGGTACAATTATGGATAGGGAGGACGTTGTTCAGTCTTTTAGGAGGATGTGGAGCCAGGAATACTCGAAACAGGTGTTTGCGAACTTAGTCCTCTTCCGAAAGTCCTCTTCCGGAATGGAAATCGACATAGAGTATATCTTGTAGTATCTTAATGCTTAAACAGTGCAAATGTACAGATTTCGATTTTTTGTCACAATAAGTACTGGGATCAGCGAGCGAGCGAGTGGTGTGAGAGTTTGAAGAACTCCAGTGATTATCTCTGGATGCGGCTAACTCTACAAGAAGATTATATTAAGCTAATCGACACAGATAACACAGTAAGTTGGGCATTCACTGATATCTCTTCTACTATATAAATCGATTAAATCGGACGTTGTACTTTGGGCGTCTAACGTCTGGCGCACATCTTCCGACAAGCGGATCATCATGTGCCTTGAGTCGCTTTTCTTCTTATACTATCACTACCCATTTGCGCTCGACAAGCCGTAGGTGTGCAATTCGAGCGCAGGGTAAACTTGCTTCTATACCTTTACCTCTGCCCATGTCGTGACCAAGAAGCCGTAAATGTGCAATCTGGAAACGGGGCGAGCTTTGACCTAGAATCCTTTGGGGACATTCTTGCGAGCTTGAGGATGTTCTGGCGACTGTCCCCTGGCGTCATTCGCTGCAGTCTGACACCCATTCTCTCACCACGATTCCGTTCCCAGTGTGATATGCCCTTGGTGGGAGATCGGAGGATCTGCTGTCAATTGTGAGTCGACTACAGTTCCTTGAAGTTCGGACTAACTGGGACCTTTCATAGTCACAATTCACAATCTTTCTGCTCCTTTAGATTACGACGATTGGCAAGCTACTCTTCCGCCATACATACACTCAAAATCACCGACACAAGTCGAGGCTTACGGCTTACCAGGTCGTCTCCGGCGATCCTCCGTGCGCAGAGGACAGGACGCAAGACCGCGATACCAGATGAGAATGATCGTTACACGGTTGATGTTTATTCGGTGAGTCGCGCAACTCGAAAAAATGGTTCACGTTAAGCTCTTCTCCATTGCTTTCAGCCCTATTGACGCAAAACAGGTGCCCAACATTCACACCTGTTGGAGAGACGCTTGCTCTGTCTCCAACCCTTGCAAATTTTGCTTCGGTTCTCCCTATTCTTCCAGAGAACATCCTAGTCCTGCTTCCACTGCATCCCAGAAAACAGTGCACTTCCCCCAGTTGTCCTATCAGTTATTCCGATGCCATGTTATCTTTGACCAGCTCTCGCGAGATTGTCGATGATGTACCGAACGCGTCTATACAGGGACCCTTCTACATGACGTATTTGGTACACTGTTGAGACTCCGAATCCACTCGCATTGTATCGTACCTTCGCAGACTCAGATCCTTTGCGAAGCTCCTGGGCTGAGCCGGAGGACCCTGTCCTTGCGGTTATAAAGAAATTAATATTCTTCAGCACTCCAAACACCACGCTCTGCAGCCTTCCCCTCCTCGTCGAAGGCGCTCTCTCCACGAGTAAAACCATTTCCTCGCGTCTTTCGGTCGACCACGATGTCTTCCTCCAAAAGCTGGGGTCTCACTGCGAGTCGTATGCCCCTGGCCCCGTAAGAGTGCGTTGAACTCTGACAAAATATCCATGCCTTTCCTCCTTCCGTATGATCCATGGACCAACGGAGAAGTCGACTTTCTTGCCGTCTTGGACCAGACAATCGTGAAGACGCACTCGGTCTTAAAGTGTGCTAAATCACGATTTCCGCTCTTGATCATTACTTCGTGGACCACGGAAGAGCTATTTGCCGCAAAGGAGCTCCGTCCTTTCCGCCGCGGTCGCAGAAGGGCTGGTTGGCGCCGCTGGATGTTATTACAGCTCTCACACTTGGGAGGTATCAGAGGAAGTGTTGTTCACTGAAGCGCCTGAGGATGAAAAGCTCGTCGAGCTCAAAACCAACATCGGTGATACTGTAGTCAATTGCGCTCGCTTGGGTTCCTGACACTATGCCGCCCAACACATACTCTTCTCGACCATCTTCACCACCCTGACCGAGTCTTCTGACGAAGAGCTCCCGCATAACGCGGCCCTGTGTCCGGAGCGTCCCCAACGTACCTTCCTAGCTGATTGCACTGTTAATTGCCGTCTTACTCTCAAAGAATACGACATAAATGTCTAGCGGTATGGGTCTCAAGCGCACTATTGGCATGGCATGCATGGATGGGATGATGGGCAGGAAGTAACCGGGGTTTGCGAATGCATCCCTGTGGGAGCGGCGGCGAAATATCATACCTAAACTGTCTACCAAGCCTTACAGCAGCAGATCGATCTGTTTGGTTGTCCTCTCAAGTCCTTTTACACTGGCCTGGCTGTATATGCAAACTGCAGGTCTGATAAATACGCTTTGTTATTTATCGGATTGGCCAACGGCAGTTCAACCTGGGTGGAAAGCAGTGCACTCGTTATCTTGCAGGTCTTCAAATCGGTTGAAAGGACACGGTGTTCATTAAGCCTAGTGTGGTGAAGGTGTGTCTAGTTTTCTTCGCATTTCTTACGTTCAGTCAAATAACGATCGGATCCTCTAACTCCCTCCACAGCCGCTAATTATGGCTGGTCTTACTACTAGCGCAGCATCTTTCTTCGCATTCCTTCAACACAAACCCTCTCGTGGCAAGCCTGTTGGTCCAGTATACTACTGCCGCCTCTCGTCATCAGTCTCAGGAATATCTTTACGGAGAGGAGATCGAGGTATTGTGCTGGGCTATCAGTTAGCTTTCTCTCGTGATGGTTCCCGGCGCGAAGGAGTTGTCGGCATCTCATACTGCTCATGATTGATGCTCCTTCCTTGAACAGTTGTTGTCGTCAAGTGATCCTGCCAAGTCGGATGTTTGGTTCGGCGGGATCTCAAGTTGATCTTCCAGGAGTTGGAGAGAATTACAATCGTTAGTTTCACCGATCGAGGAAGATGAAGGTTACTTTGGCTCCGATGATGGATGTGAGATTGAGGAGGACAAAGAGGAGGCCGAAGATGGAGACTCTGCCCCAACGTACAGCTATTCTATCCGGGCTCTTGCATATGTAATTGCAGCGGACAGTGACAACGATGACACGGACTCCGAAGATGAAGACTACATGCTTGTGACTTGGAAGATCATGATTTCGATGGCGACGATGTTGATTTCACAAAGTCGTGGTGGATCTTCTGAACTGATATCTAAAATTGTAGGTATGCCTTTGTACGTATGCCTTGGCTCAGCATTTGCAATTTCTTGCTTCAATACATCTTGTAGTCCCCTGACCCTCACTTATTGACCCTTACTTATATATGTTTGTCGCCTAATTAACTGTTCCCGCGGATACAATCGATTCGCGTTTTCACAATCAATTGAACACTCAACTTATCAATGATAGCGCCGAAATTAAAATAAAAGTGTACACCTTCGACTTTAAGCTTTTTGAATGGATCAAAACTAAGAGCTTGTGGGAACCAACTAGCTAGGCAGCCACATCGTGCTTCTTTTCTTGGTCGCCATATCGCAAATGGACCCCGACCTCCAAGAACTAGCTGCTGCTCTCGAAGCTTCTCTTGCTCGTGCAGAATTTAGGGACAATATGATTCAGAGCGGATGGGTTGATAAGGTATTGCTTGCGATTCTTGACAACCGCATTCCCGTCGACAAATCCAAATTTAAATAGTACATTGCAATTTCTCACTGCCCAGACCTAATGTCAATTATACTCGTAGCGAGGGCTCAAGGGTTATCTTCCCCAGCGATCGTCATAGGCTATACATGAGCTTTGAAGAACGCCAGGACCGATGCAGGAAAGAGTTTGTGGAGGCCGTTGCTCCTGCTTTGGAAATCATCCTTCGACCAGGACAACAAGACTGACCTTGCGCTTCCATTTCAATTAATGCTCGAAAGACAATGGTTCAGAGTATGGCCGCTGTTCGGACGAGGTCAAGACAGATCGGGCTTTGAAAGCAGAAGCTGTTCAAAAAGCACTGAAGGTGAGTACACTGTTACTACATAGATTGTACTTGATTTGACTTTAAACTTTTTTAGCCTATTTTCGATGGCTTGGAGACATGTCTATTCCGTCGAAGATACGAGAGAGTTGTCGCCAAGTCCAAGAACGAGCCTCCTCCATTCCGTATTTATCCGCCTCTCACCAACTGGAAGACTGTTCTCCTCAATGGTCTTAACGCCTCCGGGTGTCAACGTTGGCCCAGCTATCGCCCACCTCTTGGCCCCGCTGGACCTCCGATCCTGCTGGATATGACGTGCCCTGATGATCACTGCTCATTTATTGAAAGACTGTTCGGAGAAATCCCGCGGGAAATCCCTCCTCCAAAAGAATGAATCCGGTATGAATCTCTATCTGTTCAGTCAGTCTACTGCTCATGTCGCTACTTAACCCTTCCAGATTTGTACCGTGAACTTTCTTGTACAACCAAACCCCTCTTGCCTGCTATCTGTGTATCTAAAAGTTGTTCTGCATTTGTAGATCTATCTAATTCTTTGAACGATTTATTTACACTGAAGTTACGAGTGAGTACAACTCTTTTGTTGTTAATACTGCGCAATAATGTACCTGTTACTGTAAATGATCCTACTGTCCTGATATGCATAGGATGTATAGCGATGGGGTTCGTTGCCCAAATGGAGCGCTCTCGAATAATTCCCTCAATCGACAAGCTGCAACTATTGTGTGGAGACTGTCGCTGGTGGTGTTCAGAATCTCTTCGACGAGATATCTGTCTATATATCTGTCTATCTTCTTCCACTGAGTACTTACTGGTACAGGCCAGGACCTAACTTGGATGCGGTAGCCAGGTGCCTATCTCATCCTGCTTCGATAGCTATAGGTTTACTGCATCCCAGATTTATATTTCTAAGCCTCAATAAGATACTGAAAATGCCTTGGCACTACATAAGATCACTAGTACTGAATATTGTAAAAGTAAAATGGGAGGAGGCCAAAGTTGTCTGCCAATGTGAGGCTGGTGGGTTATCAGCAAGGTAAAATAGTAATTTACTGAATGCAGCATTGAGAGACTCAGCTAATTTGAGTGTATAGCAAAGCATATGTATCATCGGCAAGAGGAATGAAATGAAAGCGCTTTAGCTGCTGCAAGTACTTATCTCAGGTTTGAATAGCCCATCCATGTATTTGGCGTAATATGATGATCCGCATTGAGCCGAAGCATTAACGAAAACAAATTCCTCTGCTGCTATGTGCAAAAGATCTGAGCAGCCATAGTAAACTATCTTTGTATCTTGAGTGCCAATGAAGTCTCTTACCTGAACCCAGCAAGTATAAGTATACTCTTGCCCTAATAAAGACGATCATATTGTAGAGAAGTAGGATGGTAGCTGCTTGACAAATAAGGCGAGCAGCACAAGCAAGGTAGTAGATGAGATTGTAGTGGATGTGTTTATTTGAAGCCATGCATCGAAGGCGACAATTTGGCGCCCTTTGGCGCTTAACTCGGTGCCTTTCAAATCTTCAGAGTCCCTACGGGCCGACTTAAGCAATAGTTCTAAAGTCTTTCAACTATGATAGTCCCAGGCACAAGAAGCTTTATAGCTTTGTGCGAGAGCGTATTAGCCGCACGTTTCAAAATGTTTTTGAGACGTTTTGAATTGCTTTTGAATTGATTCCGCGCCTCAAAAGCGTTTTGAGATGTGCGGCTAATACACTCTATTGCAACTAAATAGTAGTAAAGATGCACTATGTCATTAGTCTCCCCTAGGCAGATTTGTTATACACTGACAATCCGTACCGATACCACTTAATGCCATAGGGAACTGAAAGTCGATATTAAGCACTCGCGCGCACTTTGTTGGTTCGCTTTGCGATTCTAGTGACAACTGGTAATATGGACAATGTCGAACACAGAATACACATCACTCTACAATTTCACCTTCCTCAATTTCACTCTCCTCATACTCTCGAGCCAATTTTTCCTCTTTGGCCTTAGCCTTCCTCATCCAGTTCTTTTCCTTCTTGTACTGTTTCTTATACTCATCTCGTGCTTTTTCATTCTGTGCGAATACCCATTCTTTTGAAATTAGGTACCCGATTTGTCGACAGCAAGGGCCTATACAACTGTGTCATTGAAATTATATAGAAAATTAATGGTTTTAACACTTACATTGCAATTTTCCAGCAGGGAATTCTTCCCTTGAAGCTAATAACAACCGGACAGTACATGGGCCACAATAACCCACTGCTCTGGTTGGGCAGGTCAGCACTGTCTGGATAGTTTCGAAGGTGCAGATCTAGAAGATTTCAGAAAAAAAAAAATACAAATATGACTTCTGACTTACCGTGCATTCCTGCTGCTCAAACCATTTCTGTCCAAACTGCCAAAAAAAAAATGGAAATGTAAGTAATTGGTCTCAGTCTTGATATTATAGACTTACGTCCTTTCGATCTCTCTTCAGGTGCTGGTAGAACTCATAGCCCTTGATCCCTTCTGATGCCAGAGCATTTACAACTATCTGTAGAATGTATATAACTATAATCCAATAAATATCAGAAATAATCCTACCTTGAAAAGCAGTTCTGGGTCATCAACAGGTTGACCAATTCGATCAGGCGGCAACCACAGGACTTGCGGGTCGACCACCATGGCATCAGGATATGGTGGCTCTAAGGATGTTGATTCCACATCAGTACCCGCAGTCGATAACCCGTTCGGCGGAGGCGGCCCAATTGGTCCTGGGTTATACTGTTCAAAGTTGGATGTGAGTTAATCATCTGCACTTCAAGGACAGTGAAGTTCACCAGTTGAGAGTCCTTCAGCCTGGTTGATTCAGCCTCAACTGTGCAAGTATCAGAAAAGTCGAACAATCAACAGATTAGCTTACTCACGATGTTTTTTTATTAATTCTTGCTTTAAAGACACTGAACGCTTTGTCTTGTATATTTCTTCCGGGATGAAGCTGAACCAGAACTTGTTGAACAATGTTCCATATAAAGCAACCGAGGTAGCTGGTTCATCGGTCTCATCTTGGGTTTTCCATCCTGCCCACTGAAAGAGTTGGATTATGTAGAAGATAAACTAGCATTGCTTAAATTATTTACATGGATGCGGTAGTGCTTCAATTTGTCAGTACGTTCAAAGATTATATATCCAGGTAAAACTTACGAATTTTCCGTTTTTTATGAATGCTTTGCGTATAAACGCCACTTCGTAGACATCGGCCATCGTTGTTCAGGTTGAAGTCGATTCGGGTGGCGGCCTGGTCAAGCTCATAGATTTTCCCCGCGTGCCTTGACTCTTCTTACACCACCGATTTGCGCTCGACAAGCCGTAGGTGTGCAATTTGAGTGCAGGGTAAACTTGCTTCAATACCTTTTACTTCATACATTTCTTGTCCAAGAAGCTATAAGCGTGCAATCTCGAAACGGGCGAGCTTGGACCATCGGATTGGGTCTGTAATTATTTTTGGGAAGTTTATTCGTGCAGACTGACCTAGACCTTTCATAGTTGCGATTCTGCTGCTTTAGACTACGATGAACGTCTGACGATCATTGTACCGCACATCTGCGCCAGATTTTTCCGCACGCGCCTTGACTTGCTTTCTCTACTGTACCTACCATTTGCGCTCGACAAGCCGTAGGTGTGCAATTCGAGCGCAGGGTAAACTTCCTTCTATACCTTCACCGCTGCCCATGTCGTGACCAAGAAGCCATAAGTGTGCAATCTGGAAACGGGGCGAGCTTCTTGTCCAAAATCTATAAGCGTGCAATCTGGAAACGGGCGAGCTTGGACGGTCTGTAATTTGACAGTGTGGTTGCTGCAGCTAATCTCAAAACAGGTGTGTCTGGACTTCTCGCCTTCTCCTATCTGAATTAACATATCCACAAACACCTTCACCAGAACATTGCATTTCCTGACTCCCTACTTTCTCATTTCCACTTGTTCTTCATCGTGGCTCACGTTCTTCCCATGTACCGTTCGAAGAATCTGACGTTGGCCCTCTCCAAGCAACGTCGATCTATTCAAACCCCGGTAGCATATTCTTTACTCGGGCCGAAAAGTCTCGATATTAGAGCATATTAGAAGCTATCGGATTGTACTTTGACTGAATGGAAAACGCTCCAAGCTTTGAAGGCAGGAGAGCTCATTGAAGTTTCAATGCGGAGCAACTTTATGATGCTGCAACTCTTTTCTATCAGGGCTTCGTGTGTGTCATTCTTTGCTGCTCATGTTCTCTTCCAAATACTCTTCCAGCTCAAAATACTACATTCTCTAGCTGTCATCCAGTCTCCTTCCTCCTCTCAGCTTGTCATTATAAAGTATTCATAAGTAAATTTGGCCTGCGTCCATCACCCACTTCGCTTCCGCTCCTTTACCGACGCTGGAGCTCACCTGAGTTCACTTCTATCAGCATTCCACCTTTTGGCGGCGTTTGAAACCACGACATCACCGTTTAGGAGGAATGAACGAAAGTCTTGATTTATTAATCTGGGTGCATTCGGAGCCCACGTCGGCAAATTGTCTCAGTTTTTGACGATTTCAGTAAACCTTTTTTTTCAGTGATTCTCACCAAGAGACAGTATGGGAAGGCTGAAACTATTTATTTGAGCGAATGTACGACAATTAGGGAAGCGCGGGTTAATATAGTTTGGTTCTGCATAGTTATTGCCATTCCTAAACTCATTCTTGTCTGTATGGAATGGGTCGAAATACCACAGCCAATTTCCTCAAAATAGCATCCTTCAGCAGCGGATATCTGACAAGCTGGCCAGCTCATTGTGGATTGAGATTGAAGGATAGTCGGAAATGAAAAGTACATTCTGCACTGGAATACTATTACTCCATCAAGAAGCAAGGCGACTGGATAATCCAAAGGGATATTCGGACTCGGAAGAGTGTACCAAGTAATCAAGCTCCAATGCGCACTACACGCGCGTGCATGTAGCATATGCATATGCGCCGCCAGGTATGCGTTCTCTGGCAGTTTCTTTCGATACGCTGAGACAATTCGACAAAAATCCAAAGATACAAACTCTTTACTTGAGGTGTCAGCTAGCACGCAGAGACTCTGGTGGCCAATCGCAACCTGATGCTTGTTCCATCATCAAAAAAGCGTTCCGAAGAACCTCTTCCTGTGGACTCTAAAGAGAAGACTCGGGATTGAGATCTAGCATTTTTGGATGCGCTAAATTTTCGAATAGCAGTGATGGTTCCCGCTCAATGCAACAATGTGAAATCCAGATGCCTCTTAGAACATTTCGATGTCTCCTTGCACCGGGATACTATACTTTGCAGCAAGATCTGAGCCAATAAATAGAGTGATGGGTACAGCGAGTCCTATCCCATATGGACATGCAAGAATGAAACTTGCGATTGCAAGTGAGCACCTGTGAGCACACAGTTAAAAATTGACAGTCAGTAACTTATCTTTCAGTATCGTAAAAGCCATAAAAACACTATGTACTTATGCTATCTCCAATTAATAGTCTTTTAGTTCTCCCAGATATGTAACCCAATGATCATTGCGAGAAGCGGTACTGGCACTGGAACGATATAATATCAGCGATACGCTTTGTCGGTATGCGGAGCGTTTTGCATCCTAAATTCTAATCGTGCAATTCAAAGGTTTCAAAGGTGTCAATTTACATTGTCGATGTTGATCCAATGAAAGTTAATCGCGACGTGTCGATTAGCTGAAGATAATCTTGTAGGATTCGCCATATCCAGAGATAATCACTGAAGTTCTTCAAACTCTCATACCGCTCGCTCGCTCGCTGATATCAGTATTGTGACAAAGGGCGGTAAAAGGGCTTATAGAGTCAATATTACTTGTTCGAGTTAGAAGGAGGCATTCTAATTGTTCACGTAGCACAACTCTAGTACTAATAGCACTCAATCCAAATCCTCAAAGTGTGCATTGTGCTACAGAGGACATTACACCACTAGGACGTAACGGGGGCGCATCACAAACGCAATGAAGGTGAGCAGACAGACAATGTAGAACCCAAGCTGTATGTAAACTGGTAAGAGAGCAGTAGGGCGGATAAATAGTGCATATTTACCCAGTCCTGAAGTCGCAAAGAGGATACATGGTCAATGCCACCAACAATGATAGCCTTGACCAAATCTAAATCAATCGGAAGAGGAAGCAACCCTAGGAGGTACAGTGTTAGTCTTTGAGCTGAAGGCGATTCATAAAATACTCACTGCCAACAAATAGCCCTCCCGCAACGAGACCGATGACAAAGAACAAAGACGATCTAAGCATATTGTGAGCAGGGCTGGGACTTTGGTGATTGTCCTGGACCTGAGCCCGCTCAGAGGAGTTAATGGTGTCGTTTCCTGCAGACTCGGTCAGCAACAAGATATGCTGCAATCTCTAAGACTTACTTCCAGTCATCGCCGGGCTATCAACAAGGATAATAGAAGATACTGGGACAAGCCCAGGAGGTAGGATGCGAAATCGGAGAAGACGAGGAGGGATTTGAGAAGACATCTTGCAGGCGTTGAAAGAAGCTGAAAGAGAATGATTAATGGGAAATTTGTCGAATTTTGACAAAGGAGAATATTACCACGGTCAGCGAGGCGCTTGTCCATAGCCGCATGGAAGGAGCCAAAAGGATGCCTTCCGGAAAGCCTTGAACGCACCTGTTGATTCAAAACGGTGGTGCAACTTTTGACTGCAAACCATACGAGAGAGTGATATACACGTTAGGTATGATATTTGCTGCCACTCCCACAGGGATGCATTCGCAAACCCCGGTTACTTCCTGCCCATCATCCCATCTATGCATGCCATGCCAATAGTGCGCTTGAGACCCATACCGCTAGACATTTATGTCATATTCTTTGAGAGTAAGACGGCAATTAACAGTGCAATCAGCTAGGAAGGTACGCTGGGGACGCTCCAGACACAGGGCCGTGTTATGCGGGAGCTCTTCGTCAGAAGACTCGGTCAGGGTGGTGAAGATGGTCGAGAAGAGTATGTGTTGGGCGGCATAGTGCCAGGAACCCAAGCGAGCGCAATTGACTACAGTATCACCGATGTTGGTTTTGAGCTCAACAGGCTTTTCATCCTCAGGCGCTTCAGTGAACAACACTTCCTCTGATACCTCCCAAGTGTGAGAGCTGTAATAACATCCAGCGGCGCCAACCAGCCCTTCTGCAACCGCGGGGGAAAGGATGGAGCTCCTTTGCGGCAAATAGCTCTTCCGTGGTCCATGAAGTAATGATCAAGAGCGGAAATCGTGATTTAGCACACTTTAAGACCGAGTGCGTCTTCACGATTGTCTGGTCCAAGACGGCAAGAAAGTCGACTTCTCCGTTGGTCCATGGATCATACGGAAGGAGGAAAGGCATGGATATTTTGTCAGAGTTCAACGCACTGTACGGGGCCAGGGGCATACGACTCGCAGTGAGACCCAAGCTTTTGAGGAAAACATCATGGTCGACCGAAAGACGCGAGGAAATGGTTTTACTCGTGGAGAGAGCGCCTTCGACGAGGAGGGGAAGGCTGGCAG
>ML769829.1:21043-45679 GCA_009733575.1 Gymnopus androsaceus JB14
CATTTTTTAGTATCGTATCAGGGAAAGGAGGTCAAAAACATACCACTAGTCAAATTTTCACTGGACGCACAGAGCCAGATGACCTCTCATTGCATGTGGCTTATCGATTATTTGCACATGTAAGGGCCTTGAGACGAGGATCAATGCTGCAGTAGCTCATGCAGTTCAGCAGCTTCATCCTACCTCGGAAGTTCAGAGGGATTGAAGTCCTTGCTGAGCGTGGTGTTTGGAGTGCTGAAGAATATTAATTTCTTTATAACCGCAAGGACAGGGTCCTCCGGCTCAGCCCAGGAGCTTCGCAAAGGATCTGAGTCTGCGAGGGTACGATACAATACGAGTGGATTCGGAGTCTAACAGTGTACCAAATACGTCATGTGGAAGGGTCCCTGCATAGACGCATTCGGTACATCATCGACAACCTCCCGAGAGCTGGTCAAAGATAACATGGCATCGGAATAACTGATAGGACAACTGGGGGAAGTGCACTGTTTTCTGGGATGCAGCGGAAGCAAGGACTAGGATGTTCTCTGGAAGAATAGGGAGAACCTGGAACGAGCAAAATTTGCAAGGGCTGGAGACAGAGCAAGCGTCTCTCCAACAGGTGTGAATGTTGGGCACCTGTTTTTGGCGTTGATAGGCTGAATGCAATGGAGAAGAGTTTAACGTGAACCATTTTTTCGAGTTGCGCGACTCACCAAATAAACATCAACCGTGTAATGATCATTCTCATCGGTATCGCGGTCTTGCGTCCTGTCCTCTGCGCACGGAGGGATCGCCGGAGACGACTTGGTAAGTCTCGACCTGGTAAGCCGTAAGCCTCGACTTGTGTTGGTGATTTTGAGTGTATGTAATGGCGGAAGAGTAGCTTGCCAATCGTCGTAATCTAAAGCAGCAGAAAGATTGTGAATCGTAACTATGAAAGGTCCAGGTCAGTCTGAATGCTTCAAGGAACTGTAGTCGACTCACAATTGGCAGCAGATCCTCCGATCTCCCACCAAGGGCATATCACACTGGGAACGGAACCGTGGTGAGAGAATGAGTGTCAGACTGCAGCGACTGAAGCCAGGGACAGTCGCCAGAACATCCTCAAGCTCGCAAGAATGTCCCCAAAGGATTCCAGGTCAAAGCTCGCCCCGTTTCCAGATTGCACATTTACGGCTTCTTGGTCACGACATGGGCAGAGGTAAAGGTATAGAAGCAAGTTTACCCTGCGCTCGAATTGCACACCTACGGCTTGTCGAGCGCAAATGGGTAGGTAACAGTTTAAGAAGAAAAGCGAGTCAAGGCACATGATGATCCGACTTGTCGGAAGATCATCGGCAATGGCCAGTTCCAAGCCGTAACTGAGCTTGCGTCTCTCAAATTGAAAAACCCTCAACCATTTCAGTCGTAAATAATCGTGTATTCAGTAGATACTAGCTTGTTACCATTGCAAGTCTAACGAAATAAATGAAAAAGACGTATCAGAGCTCGAAAACTACTTTTTCTCCCAAGTTTCCACCGTGTTGCTCTTGGCTTCGAGGTATCCCTGGAAAGCCAAATTCCGATCACCCAGCCCCTGCTCATCAAAATGAAAAGCTTCCAAAGATGGTATGCCTTGGACCATTCTCGATGCATATGAGAGTATTCTTGCTTCATCCTCAGCGGGAAATTTCCTATCATCTGCAGGGCGATTTGGATCAGGTTGTTCAGCATACAGTTGTCGAAATAAATTGGATGTGACCAATGTACGAAGAGAACGAAACTGCTCTAGAGCTTTCACAACATGATCCTAACACAGAGGGTTAGCATTGGTCAAGGTTGAATGGAAATATAACCTACAATATGATACATCTCACTCCAGCTAAAGAGTAGCTCCAAGTGCTCAAGATTTGGAAAAAACGAGCGAACGAGCGAAAGAATGTCGTCCAAGGAGCTTCGGATATGGATAAACATTTCCGTGACTAGCCACTGCCACGAACTCTCGGACGGCATCTGGCGACTGAGTGTCGTTCTGACTTTGGCACCAGAAATCCAGCCTCGTTCATCAATTTCCAGCAGTCTCTGGAAAAAACCGGAAATGGAGGGGACACCATCCAGATGCCCACCAGTCCCGATGAACTGGATGATCTCCAGGTTCAGGCAGTAGGAGGTTATGAATCCAAGTAGCCGCGACAAGTCACTGTCTCGATCACTGGTCCCCAAAGTAATTTTCCGGAGACCACTGAAGACATTGATGGCTTCATCTTTTGTAGCAAGGTACTGGTCAAATCGGTCAAATTCGGGGATTACAACTTCGTTGACGACCATTCCTCGAGCAAGGTACGACAATGCAGTTTTGGAAAAAACGCTGCGACGAAACTCGTAACATTTGACAGTGATTTTTGACATGTCTGCGAGATGAATTTCCGTGGGCATTTGCTTGAAATTGTCGAAGATTATACTCGAAACTTTACTGTGTTCATGCATGGCCTCGAGGATAAGTGAGTTCGGGTAGCCGTAGTCCCCAACCTCGATGCGATCCAGGGAGGGAAGGGAAGGTAATATTCGGAGCCACAATTGAACATTTTCTGGATCAGAGTCTTCACTGTAACTGAGCCTGTCAAAGCGCATTATTCTAGGTGCAGTTTTTAGCAGACATGGAACAGGGACAATGTATCGCGTACTTTACTAGTTTTGAACACTCAGGATAGCATTGGCACCATTCCAAAAGCCTCACAGCTTTGAAAACACGGTCTATCTGAACATGTTTGAGCAGAAAACGCAAAGCAATTTCGCGGATATGATGGTTCACAAGGGACAAAGAAACTAGATCTTTAGTTGGCCTTCTGAAGCCAACGGCACCTTGTTCGCCTGGGAGATTGCGCTCGTATGCGATGGAATGGAGGATTTCATGAAGCAACTCGGTCATGAGGGATTCCATGGTGGTAGTCGAATATCAGTATGGCTCTTTGTTGTGGGCACCAATAGATTCGAGTAGACACGCTAAATCTAATGGTATGATCAAACATTAGGCGCTCCTTTTCGCATCATGATCAAGAAACGCGCTGCAAAATAAAAACAAAAAACATACATAGAAATCGCTGTGTTTCATACCTTGAGTTCTTCTTCTCCTATAAAAATTGTCATCAGCAACCTCGGGTGATGCGAAGCGCCAGTAAATAGACCTCTATCCGTTTGCTGGTGTGCAGTTGCAGCTGCGCTGGGAATGAATCTACCACGGAGAGACTCAGATGATATTCGATAAAGTCAGGCTCAATCGCGGGCTCTGCTGCGTCTGCGTCCGATTTTGCATTATCCACTCTTCCACCGGGCCATTACCGCCCTGACTTGTCTACCCAGTAAAGTGGCCGTACGAGGTGATTCCCAAGCCGCACTACGACCATTCTTCCCCTTACTTTGAATGGTTAATCATAATCTTTTTTTAGAATGGAATCGACTTACTTTTGCGATACCAGCATGGTGGATTGAACCATGGTAAATCCTCGAAAGGCTGAGTCCTTGTTCTCACCGGATCATATGGGATCATCTATTACATGAGGAGGATTTCAGAGCGCAGGGGCAAATATACACATACATACCTCGTCCATAAGTTATCATAACGCTACTTCTCCAACTGCCCTAGTCGCATTTTAACGAATTCAACCCGGGGTAAAGCAGCGAATATCGTTGTCCAGCGGTAGTTCAGATGGGCGAAGACTGAGGGAGATGGAGATGTTGCTGGTGGATCAAATATAATGGTTTTAGTCAAACCAGAAGGTCATGAACGTACAAATTTGCCCTGTAGTTCCTCATCTCGAGAACAGCTCTTCACCAGCACATCGGTCTGCAAAGCAAAACTTGGAATTCCTTCTCTTCATGAGACCCCAATGAAGTAGTGGGATCATTGCGGCCTGAGATAAACACCGAAACTACTGTAGGCAATTCGAGAGTACTGTAGTTATGATCCATCGGAAACACTTCCGGCGCGATTAAGTAATCTAGTTGATAAATGCGCATCATCTCATCCGAGCGGCGACTCAAAGTTAGGTGCGACGAGCCAAAAGCCCAGAGTGTCTTCATATCATTAAATAATAATTACAATACCCCAATACCCGATGTCTTAAAGAGCGACAGTAAGTAAAGAAGGAGATTGTATCGATGCTAGTATAATATAATCACATAATCAAATCAAAAGTTATCGCAGATGACAAAACACGCCCAATCAGTATGAAATTCTCTTGTTCGGGAGCAGCAATGTTAGATAGGGAAGCTTCAATCGGCTTGCGAGTGGGCATGGTATCGCAAGCAGGGGCTGGCGGGCAAACAAGGGTTGGATCTGGCATGCTTTGTGAAACTGGCCAGATTGCTTTAGGTATGTACTGCAAAGATATGGTCAGCCGCTACCAATCGAAAGAGACGAACTCATACCTCGAAAATTGAAAAATATACATCTTGCCGAACGACAGATATACCAGCCCAGATACCAACACAGAGAATTATCACGGTCATCAATTGCACAAGTTTTCGCGGTAAATAGAAGGAGAAATGCTGCCAGTCTAATCGATCAATGGATACCGACGCGCCCTTCTTGATAAACTTCTGGAAGACAACGACGTCTGCAGCCTGGTGCCTACTAGATCCAGCGATTGCAACAAGATGCCGGTCGGGAAGAGACGCGGTCTACGGGTGATGTTAATGAGGAGGCAGCCATCAACAGGAATTACAAGACTTACCGCAACGTGTTGAACTAGGCCACCTTTCGGGTATTCTAAGATCTGGGTTTGATTTGGATCATCCACCTGGAAGATGTGCCCACATCCGCGGTCTGTCCCGCCAACTACGATACGATCCTGCTCCCCAAAGACAATATTTCTTGGAAAGTAGACCATAGGCCTACCTGTAGCGAAGGTTTGAAGGAGCTCAAGGCCAACGAGACGGAAGAGCTGGAAACTTTCGCCAGTCCACGATACGAAAGTTTCATTTGTAGTGCTCAAGGCAACCGAGCCACTGTAGTGAGACTGAGATTGAAAGCGTGCAAGTAATGAGCGAGGAATAAACATACAGAACGGGAGGTCCTCGGAAGTCCTTTGACTTAACTTGTCCGGTCTTCGCATCGAGTAGTTGGCTATGAGGTGATGAGCGGTTTGAAACAGAAAAAAAACACCTGAAAACGTACATGCCCCCACCAGAACGTGCAAAAAGGAACAGGTCTCGACTCTCCGTATGAAATCGAACTGCTTTAGGAACAAAGTCTTGCACCTTGCAGGAAAATATCTTGGTAACAACGTCCGATGCAGACAGGGACCATACAGTGACGCATTGGTCCATCGTTACAGCAGCAATTCGTCCTCGAGACCCAGAAGCTACCTCCCTCTGCTCTACATCAAAGGAAAGTACTTGATGGGATTCACCGTCGTTGGACGGGATACAGTTGAATGTTGACAAAAGACTGTGCGTTCCACATTAGACTAGAGGTCATCGAGAAGAATATAATGAGTCCGGCATACTTTCTCTGTTCCGTTGCACTTCCAGAACAGGATATCCCCTTCGAAGAGTTCCCAACACCAATACATGACTATTCGTCCTCTCAAAGTACAACCAGATCGATGCCGTGAAGACAAACTTGGGATTCTGAGGATTGTATACCTGATGAGGGAGAGTCGCAAGGATAGGAGCTGAGGTCGAGAACGATAGATCCCAGACGCGCACGCCATCGTACCCTAAATGATAGATTGTCAAAGACTGGGATAAGAGGAAAAATGGAAGTATACCTGTTGCCGCAATGAAAGCACCATGAGCAGAAAAACTTAGAGATAAAACGGCATCGCGGGCACCAGTTAGCGTGGAATACTGAGCGTATCGAGTAGCAGTTCTGAGCATTGGGGAAAAGAGGAAAAAATCAAAGTCGCCATGATCAGAGTGACTGTTATATATATAAGTGTTTGAATAAGAACTTTGGCGCCTTTCTTCTTTCATCGGAACCGGACTGCCTCGTTTTTTCCCTCGTTTTTTCTTCCCTTTATCCCAGAAGAAAGGTCGGTGATGATCTACTCAACATTCTTTGCTATCGGGCGGGCCCTTTGGGTATCTGGACAAAGGCATGTCGGCAGTCGCTCATCTGGTACATAAAAGCTGCCTCCCATCCCCAGGAACTCTCAAACAGCTTACCATGCCCTTCATAGAACCCATCGATCTCTATGTGGAAGCCCACCCTCTCCCATCTTCAACCTGCGATGTCCATGAGCAAACCTTCCCGGCCTCTTCAGGACCCTCACGAACCCCCCGAAGTCCCGAAGAGCAAGTCCATACCCAATGCCTTTTGATAAAGCTTTGCGTGGTTACCGAGCTCGATCCCGCTCCTCCTCACCCAACTCCAACTCCTCTTTCTCTTCTGATGATGTTATCGAGCAGATCGATCAGGACTCTTCGTCCGGAGGAGGAATCTGATGACTCTGTGACTAAGACTCCGAGGGCCAGCACTTCTCATTCTAGGTTGGTATCTTCTCTCACACTTTCTGGCTCCATTCCTCGTGCTCATTTTTCTTGTTCTAGGGACGGTAAAAGTTTGCCACCCTCGACATTCCATTGCTCCTGATGGCAGTGTTGGTGGGACTGACCAAGCCGACTCAACCGGCTCACAAGGAGGTTAGGTTTTCCGAGCCCAAACCTCAGCAGAGTCGTGGTGCACCGGTTATTGATGATGACGATGACCTTATCCCCAAGCCCGCAGGTGAAGTTGGTCACCCTGGTCGTGGAGGTTATAATCTTGCAAATGTTTTGAAATGGTCCAATACCCAATACCGAAGCGGTCATGGTGCGTCTTTCCTCCCATTTTCCTTACATTTTCTCATTTTTCCGATTCAGAAATTTGTCAACAGAGCAGTGGACGATCATCTTGAATGTGAAAAGCCTATGAAGAACCAGTCCTTGTCTCAGGTGAAGAAAGTGCGCGAGGCGGTACGTTGCCCTTTATAGCCCCTGTAGAATGCCCACTAATTTGGTCTTTAGACGCTGACGAAGTATCCTACCTTGGCTGAATACAAGGATCTATGGGTGATTGACGACTTCGTTCGCAACCGTTTGAAATCCCGGAAGGCCGCGTTACGACTTCAAAAGCTGGAGAAGATTGCACGGGAGGCTGAGCAGGCTGAAGGAGGTTGATCCGAGTCATGATGAGGATGGAACAGAGCCTCCACGGTCTAAACGCAAAGGAAGGAAAAATAAATGTACATCTTGACTTGATTCTCGGGTTCTTTTCGAAATTCTTATGTCGATTTATCCTACATTTCTATCTACGAATACTGTCCTTGAGGTACTTTCTATGGGAACGCTGAAGATGAGTTTGCCTAGATGACATTACTAAGATGCTATGTTCGAGAAAAGGCATTTTAAATTTAAAAAATTATCAAAAAAAATTAAAGCGTCCACGACGAGAATATAGAATTCCCTCCGACTAGTGCATATCCTCGAATACCTCGAGGTTCCTTAACACCGTTTGCTACTCGGAGCATTAGTACACAGACGTCTGCAAAGTTCAAACATCGACATACTACTGCTAGTTTCTAAAGCCTGGAACACATATTAGCAGTGTACGTGTTTAAACTTCACCTGTCTCTTACCCCATATGATCTACATGTATTTCATTCAGCTAGCAGCTTGGCGAATGAACGAGAAAACTGACCTTGAATCACCGCAGTTACTTCACCCGTAGCATTGAAGCGACCACGGAAGATGAGATCGCCACCGTAGAAGCTAAATGAAGTAGCGATTGATGAGGCGCAAGGACTGAAGAAGTTTAATTGTGAAAGCGTACCCGTACTGCTGAGCATAGAGAGCCTGACTTCCAGCCAAGGGTGGAAGATCATTGTACAGTATTGAAACCAATAAATGAACAGTGATAATGACAGTAAAGAAATATCGTACATTCGGTTGTGTTTGATCAGCCCAAGTAAAATAAGAATTGTCGAAGTCGGGAAAGATCTCGGGCACACTGCAAAAAAAAAACGGGCAACAATGTAATGGTCGTCTAAGAGGATCTTCATGAATACCTTCCAGGTATCAGATTAGATCCGACATGGACTGAAACAAATATTCACTGGTACAAGACTCGCGGCTGGTGGAGGTTTAGTTTCGTTTCAAATGCTGATATCCAAACATTCCTTTCTTCCAAAATCTCCTCTGCTGCCGCATAACAACTGAAGACTCCCGTCGGAATGCCTACGGGAGCCTGGAGGCGGTGAACTCGACCAGATGTATTGATCCGTCGTACTCCTCGCGCGCATGATCTTTCCCATATAGGATGGTTCGAGGAAGGGGAAATGAGCATATGCCGATCTAGCTGGGTAATAAGCGGGGAAGTGGCGGAACAGCAGTTTCGTGAGCATTCCTCCGAAGGAACCATCAGGCTGCGTAGGGTATTGACAGTCGGCCCCCAAGTCGTGAGATTGAAAGCTAGGAAGGAATATAATAGGAAAGGCTGATGAACATACGGGTGAAGTCGATGATATGCCGATTTTTCGGCTAAAGCTGAAACTGTACAGAATTGATAATCCTAGATTCTGTATTATACTCAATATGGTTATACCGAGAACTATAGTGAGCCCGAGCTGATAGTTGAAGTCTATTGAGAGTCTATTGTACTCTAGAGATTGCAGAGTGATGGTACACGTTAATGGTATCTCACTTAACTTTGTGAATGCATCTCGTTCCAAGTCCTATGCATTGTATGGTGTAGCAAGTCAAGCTCGGCGGATACCGAGTTGATGAGCAAGGCTATTCCGAGCCCACATATAATTATTACTAGGCTAGACAATCAAAAGACATACTCGAGGGATTGAAGTTTCCGAGGCAGCACTTGGTGCAGCCCAACGAGTTGGTTATACAAAATTTACAATGTTACTCTGCCGAGATGAAAACTCTTGACCAGATGAAAGCTTGCCTAGGCAATCTCGTCGCAGAATGTCCGGTAACTCCGGCCCGGAGCTGCCGCGATGAAGGGAAACACTCCCGCGATGTCATAAGTCTCTTGACCGAGATGATAAAAGCAACATGGATGACAGAATCATCTAGGCGAGCTAAACTCTCCAAGACCAAATGTTGTACTAGCTGGATGCCCAAGGCTCCATTAGGACTCCGAGGCAAGTGTAATGGATGGGGTATTTTTGGGTTGCGCATTGCTAGAGGGTGCCGAGGTATACCTGCCGCGGCATCACCAACGCGGCCACCTGATCAACCTCATCGCAATCACTCTTAGAGCAAGGAATGACTAGGAATAATTCCTGTCCGAGCTTCAGTGTTGTTCCGAGACCCATGTGCTACAAGGCATCTAGGCTTGAGTCCACACGGAACTAGGCATAATGTCTAGCTCGCTATTGGCAAGGCAAAAATGGATATACTTCCGAGGGCTGTTCATGGAATGTTTCGAACACCATAGAACTTCACCGAGTCATAAATTTGGAGGACCTGCACAGTTTCCGAGGCAAAAGAAAGTGACTCGAGTTCATCTAGGACCAAATTCCAAGCATTGCCATTCCGAGTTATGAATTTCCCAAGATTAGGTGTGCCGAGATGATTTATTGAGGAAGATTATTTATTATTTTACATTTATGGACATGTCTCGATCTCTTTCATATTATTTCTTTGTTTTAGTATTTTTCCGAGATGTACCAGTATATAAGGGTAGCTACATTCTACGTGGCAATCCAAGTTAGACTTGATACCTGAAACGCATTTCTATCTTAGGACCTGTAGTGATTCGTACACGCTCAGACGCGTCTGCATCGTCCTCTACAACCTTTGAAACGGGTGGCCTTCTTGTAACCTCGATAATACTGAGGCTGTTCATTCTACTTCCCGGCTATTAAGTCGAGCATTCCTGGTTTTCATCTCGAAGAGAGGTCACATCAGTCTTAGGACCGCAGGTGGAGCCTAACGTGCACACCTCGACGAGCCCGTTGTTAATTAGGAAAGGTCTTGGACCCAACTGTCGGCTTGGTCTAGTTTTAGGGAGGAAGCTTCTCGGAGTGTTACCTAGCTTTACCAACAGATTCTACCCCTTGCCCGCTCTTCGCTGAGTGTGTTAAAAACGCCTACTCGAGTGACTTGCGCGGCGGTCGTATAAGCTTGTTAGGTAACTCGCGGGAATCCCTGAGAGTTGGAGTATCATTGCGCGGCGACGTAAAGGCTCCCGAGATACGCAAAGTCGTTTGTTGAGTCGGCGTACTTGACCCGTGCTTTGGTGTTTCACCGCGGATACGCAAAGTCGTTTGTTGAGTCGGCGTACTTGACCCGTGCTTTGGTGTTTGCTTTCCCCTCGATTAGTTCAGCGCGTCGTCGTACGTTAGTTGGCTTTTCAAAACCTCCCTCCAAATATAAAACCTTGTTCATTGCGCACTATCTGTGTCAACTGTCAAGTGCTTTTCTCTTCGAATCAATTAGTAGTCGAGGGAACCTTTGACAACCTCCTTCCTCGCATTAAATTAAACCTTTTGGATTATATCTGATTGGGGTGATTGTTGTTTGGTTGGTTTTCATACCCAGCACAAATCTAACTCATCATCGACAGTCAAGGATCTATCGCCACGAATGATCTAAGCACTTATGTTTACTCGGCCCACTGTATTATATTATATGCTATCTTAAATTAAGTGTTCGTTAAATATACCAGAGTTATACAAGTACACAAGTACATGGCTTTTATTTGACAAGGAACTGTATATAATATTGTATGTATGTATGGCACCTACTTGCAGGATATAAAGAATGACTACACTACTGAGGGGAGGCTTGATAATGCTACGTGGAAATGCGTTGAGATATGCATATGCAAAAACGATGGGGACCGGTTCCGTAACAGACACCGCGTCCATAAGTGGATGATGCAACAAGAACAACGGACGGAAAAGAAAACTAGTAACACAGGTATGTGAAGAGAGAAAGATATACTACTGCTACGTTTGGTAAGTAATTGACTACACTACAAAGGGATCCTTGGTGCAAGAGATGCGCAATGAGAAAAAAAAAAGAGCCGCAACTACTGAGCATAACCGAAACCTGTAAGTACCGTAGACAGATGGACGCAAAAGAAAAAAGGACAAGGAAAAACAAAAAAGGAAAAGAAAAGAAAGTTCAGATGCCGTAACGCGCCGCGAGTCGCTCCTGGATGACAGGAGGAAACGAGGCCACTTGAGCAGCCCAACTTGAACTGGCTTCGTCGTGTTGCTTGAAGCCTTGCAACAGTGTGGTGAACATATTGTTCAGTTCGGGAGATGGTTGGTTCCATCGAACGATCGAGTTGCAGAACCAAAGTAGACTCTGTAATCAAAAATGAGAAAAAAAAACATTATACAACTGGGTACCGAAGTCGACGTACCTTTGCGATACCGGCAGGGTTGACTTGAACCATGGTACAAAGTCCTCGGAAGGCCGAGTCCTTCACCTCATCATCAAGAATTTCACATAATGTTTGACACCAAGCGTGGGCGAATTCCGGAAGACGAGGGGCAACAAGACCGGGATGCATGAGACCAATCCTGCCTATTGACACAGCGGCATTCTCATGCAAGCTTCGAGGTGCTTTGGGGTGAAGGAGAATGGGGATTAATCGCAAGATGAGAGGGTCCACCCATTCTTGGAATTCAGGATCATCTAGGATTATTATTATATGAGAAGGATTCTAAAGCACGACAAGGATGCACATACCTCGTCCGTATCGTAATGCCACTTCTCCGACTGACCATGCCGCATTGTTCGAAGCGCTGATGAATTCAACCTTGGCTCCGGGTCGAGCTGTAAGATAAGCTCGGTCATGATTCCGGGCATGTAAGGCCTCAAAATGGTGAAGCAGCCCATAGCCAGGTCTCCGACTAGAGCGTACGCGGACTGTCGAACAGGAGCCTGGGGATGCTTGAGGCAAATCGTAAGTAAAGTTAATAAATTAGGTTGACTGTGGGTCATCAGAGGCTCGAGTGCCATGTTGAGGCCTTGAGTAAGACCCGATAGTAGGTCCAGGGCAACGACCAGGAAAGACTTCTCCGGTTCATCAAGATCGGGATTCTGCTGGAATTGTTGATATTGCAAGAGCGACGTATGAATGATGGAGCAGCATCTTTCAAAGACCGGAGGTGCATATGGTAGGAAAGAATGGCCCATTGCAATCGTAACCGAAGCGAGACACTACGGAAAAGATCAGAAAGAACCTTCAACTAGCGACAGTACTAACGTACCTCGAGCAATGGTATAAGATCGAGATCATCATCTTTAAGCGTGGCCCAGCGGTTGGTGAGCGGTGGCATGAGGATTACGACATAGGTGGGATTGGAGAGCTCTCGTCCAACAGCGTCGGCCAGCGTCCCAACAGCATCGTAAAGTATCAACATGTTCTTGTGTTGATATTTTTCAAAGGCAAAAACCAAATTGCGCAGGACCGGCTCCAGATACGGCGCAAGTTCCATTCCCGCATATTTTTCCAAAGTAGCAAACGCACTACATCCAGCTTCTTGGACACGTTTATTGTTGTCAAGAACCATGCGCAAAAGCTTTGATAAAACAGTCAATAAGAGCGGAATACGATTTGAACTAGCGAACTTACTCCTTCCATGGTGGGAATAAAGTACTTTTGTTTGTGCTCATCTGAGATGGGTTGCGCTGTCCAGCTGGCATACTGCCCAGTGTCCAGCAAGTGATTGACCTAACAAGAGGCTAGAGGTTCAATGAGTATGATGTTTTGAGGGGGAAAAAGTGAAACAGATTATACCTTCGAATCATTCAATGTATTGATGAGATACGGAACGAGAGTAGGAAGGTGAGGTTCAATGGCTTCGATACATCCTGAAAGCAGAGGTTATTTATAAAGGAGAAAACAAAGGAGAAAAACGAACTGACCCTCCGCCATAGCCCCTAGGGCAAGAATACCACTTTCCCTCTGTAACCAATCACTACTCCATAGTTTGTCCTTCAAAGGACCGAGCAGCACATTGAGTAGGTCCCCGCTGAAACGAACAGCCAACACATCAAGCGCAGCCGCGGCGCACTTTCGGAGATTCCATTCAGTGGACATCTCGTCCACAAACTCATCATCCAGATAATCGTCCTCATCATCAGAATCGATAGTCTCCTCTCCGTAAGCACCGATTCGAGCTTCGGGGCCTCTGTGGGCTCACCGTTGGCGTCTCGATCGAATCCGTGCGATTTTGCAGCCGTAATGGCGTGGTTTAATGTCGGTCTCCTTGTCGGGGACAGCGGCATCTTCTGCATCACCCTCAAGCCACAAAAGGTCATCCTCGCCGTATATCATGCAATCCAAGAGAACTGGCGCGACCTTGCCGAGTAGAGGCTGCAAGAACGGAGCCAACTCTGAGTCTTCCGCAAAGGTCAACCAGAACTCGCAAGCTTCAAGAGCAACGTTTTTCGTTTTTGTCCTTGGTAGAGTAAAGCATGTACTCTGCCACATGCTCCATTTCAGGCATCAGCTTTTCTGGGCGTGCAGCGAGCAATAGAACGAGAGCCTCACAGATGTGCCGGCGGACCGAAGGGTCATCATCGGAGGCTCTTCTGAACAGACAGGCTATAAAGGAGTCGATGTGGACAAACAAAGACTGGCAGTTTATCGGGACAAAGTACGACAGGCAAGCAACGGCATGTGATCGCATTCTGGAGGAGGGATGATCTGCAAGGGAAAGGAATTTGGGGATCATAAAGTCCAGAGGGCGTGTGCCACCGATTTCGACGTCAAGTTTGCGAGGATAATCTTCGCATGCTTTCTCGAGAACATTAAATGCCGCCTATTCAAAGTTTCAGCCTAAGATTATCAAAACGTTGTCGCATTTGCGTACCTCTTGCTTATCCAAATCAGATAAATCCAGCATGTTCACTAGCTGAGATAAACACTCTGGCCAATTTCTCGGTTCGAGGACCCCAAGGAAGGACACGATGTCTTGACCAGCTGCATTTCGAATCATGACAGACCCATTGTCGAAAGCACTCAAGACTGCCGCCTTGACATAGTACCGAAGTCGACGTACCTTTGCGATACCGGCAGGGTTGACTTGAACCATGGTACAAAGTCCTCGGAAGGCCGAGTCCTTCACCTCATCGTCAAGAATTTCACACAATGTTTGACACCAAGCGTGGGCGAATTCCGGAAGATGAGGGGCAACAAGACCGGGATGCATGAGACCAATCCTGCCTATTGACACAGCGGCATTCTCATGCAATCTTCGAGGTGCTTTGGGGTGAAGGAGAATGGGGATTATTCGCAAGATGAGAGGGTTCACCCATTCTTGGAATTCAGGATCATCTAGGATTATTACTATATGAGAAGGATTCTAAAGCACGACAAGGATGCACATACCTCGTCCGTATCGTAATGCCACTTCTCCGACTGACCATGCCGCATTGTTCGAAGCGCTGACGAATTCAACCTTCGGCTCCGGGTCGAGCTGTAAGATAAGCTCGGTCATGATTCCGGGCATGTAAGGCCTCAAAATGGTGAAGCAGCCCATAACCAGGTCTCCGAATAGAGCGTACGCGGACTGTCGAACAGGAGCCTGGAGATGCTTGAAACAAATCGTAAGTAAAGTTAATAAATTCGGTTGACTGTGGGTCATCAGAGGCTCGAGTGCCATGTTGAGGCCTTGAGTAAGACCCAATAGTAGGTCCAGGGCAACGACCAGGAAAGACTTGTCCGGTTCATCAAGATCGGGATTCTGCTGGAATCGGTGATATTGCAAGAGCGACGTATGAATGATGGAGCAGCATCTTTCAAAGACCGGAGGTGCATATGGTAGGAAAGAATGGCCCATTGCAATCGTAACCGAAGCGAGACACTACGGAAAAGATCAGAAAGAACCTTCAACTAGCGACAGTACTAACGTACCCCGAGCAATGGTATAAGATCGAGATCATTATCTTTAAGCTTGGCCCAGCGGTTGGTGAGCGGTGGCATGAGGATTTCAACATAGGTGGGATTGGAGAGCTCTCATCCAACAGCGTCGGCCAGCGTCCCAACAGCATCGTAAAGTATCAACATGTTCTTTTGTTGATATTTTTCAAAGGCAAAAACCAAATTGCGCAGGACCGGCTCCAGATACGGGGCAAGTTCCATTCCCGCATCTTCTTCCAAAGTAGCAAACGCACTACATCCAGCTTCTTGGATATCGACAGTCAAGGATCTATCGCCACGAATGATCTAAGCACTTATGTTTACTCGGCCCACTGTATTATATTATATGCTATCTTAAGTGTTTGTTAAATATACCAGAGTTATACAAGTACACAAGTACATAGCTTTTATTTGACAAGGAACTGTATATAATATTGTATGTATGTATGGCATCTACTTGCAGGATATAAAGAATGACTACACTACTGAGGGGGGCTTGATAATGCTACGTGGAAATCCGTTGAGATATGCATATGCAAAAACGATGGGGACCAATTCCGTAACAGACACCGCGTCACAGGTATGTGAAGAGAGAAAGATATACTACTGCTACGTTTGGTAAGTAATTGACTACACTACAAAGGGATCCTTGGTGCAAGAGATGCGCAATGAGAAAAAAAAAGAGCCGCAACTACTGAGCATAACCGAAACCTGTAAGTACCGTAGACAGATGGACGCAAAAGAAAAAAGGACAAGGAACAACAAAAAAGGAAAAGAAAAGAAAGTTCAGACGCCGTAACGCGCCGCGAGTCGCTCCTGGATGACAGGAGGAAACGAGGCCACTTGAGCAGCCCAACCGGCTTCGTCGTGTTGCTTGAAGCCTTGCAACAGTGTGGTGAACATATTGTTCAGTTCGGGAGATGGTTGGTTCCATCGAACGATCGAGTTGCAGAACCAAAGTAGACTCTGTAATCAAAAATGAGAAAAAAAAACATTATACAACTGGGTACCGAAGTCGACGTACCTTTGCGATACCGGCAGGGTTGACTTGAACCATGGTACAAAGTCCTCGGAAGGCCGAGTCCTTCACCTCATCGTCAAGAATTTCACATAATGTTTGACACCAAGCGTGGGCGAATTCCGGAAGATGAGGGGCAACAAGACCGGGATGCATGAGACCAATCCTGCCTATTGACACAGCGGCATTCTCATGCAATCTTCGAGGTGCTTTGGGGTGAAGGAGAATGGGGATTATTCGCGAGATGAGAGGGTTCACCCATTCTTGGAATTCAGGATCATCTAGGATTATTATTATATGAGAAGGATTCTAAAGCACGACAAGGATGCACATACCTCGTCCGTATCGTAATGCCACTTCTCCGACTGACCATGCCGCATTGTTCGAAGCGCTGACGAATTCAACCTTCGGCTCCGGGTCGAGCTGTAAGATAAGCTCGGTCATGATTCCGGGCATGTAAGGCCTCAAAATGGTGAAGCAGCCCATAGCCAGGTCTCCGACTAAAGCGTACGCGGACTGTCGAACAGGAGCCTGGGGATGCTTGAGGCAAATCGTAAGTAAAGTTAATAAATTCGGTTGACTGTTGGTCATCAGAGGCTCGAGTGCCATGTTGAGGCCTTGAGTAAGACCCGATAGTAGGTCCAGGGCAACGACCAGGAAAGACTTGTCCGGTTCATCAAGATCGGGATTCTGCTGGAATCGGTGATATTGCAAGAGCGACGTATGAATGATGGAGCAGCATCTTTCAAAGACCAGAGGTGCATATGGTAGGAAAGAATGGCCCATTGCAATCGTAACCGAAGCGAGACACTACGGAAAAGATCAGAAAGAACCTTCAACTAGCGACAGTACTAACGTACCTCGAGCAATGGTATAAGATCGAGATCATCATCTTTAAGCTTGGCCCAGCGGTTGGTGAGCGGTGGCATGAGGATTTCGACATAGGTGGGATTGGAGAGCTCTTGTCCAACAGCGTCGGCCAGCGTCCCAACAGCATCGTAAAGTATCAACATGTTCTTGTGTTGATATTTTTCAAAGGCAAAAACCAAATTGCGCAGGACCGGCTCCAGATACGGGGCAAGTTCCATTCCCGCATTTTCTTCCAAAGTAGCAAACGCACTACATCCAGCTTCTTGGATACGTTTATTGTTGTCAAGAACCATGCGCAAAAGCTTTGATAAAACAGTCAATAAGAGCGGAATACAATTTGAACTAGCGAACTTACTCCTTCCATGGTGGGAATAAAGTACTTTTGTTTGTGCTCATCTGAGATGGGTTGCGCTGTCCAGCTGGCATACTGCCCGAGTGTCCAGCAAGTGATTGACCTAACAAGAGGCTAGAGGTTCAATGAGTATGATGTTTTGAGGGGGAAAAGTGAAACAGATTATACCTTCGAATCATTCAATGTATTGATGAGATACGGAACGAGAGTAGGAAGGTGAGGTTCAATGGCTTCGATACATCCTGAAAGCAGAGGTTATTTATAAAGGAGAAAACAAAGGAGAAAAACGAACTGACCCTCCGCCATAGCCCCTAGGGCGAGAATACCACTTTCACTCTGCAACCAATCACCACTCCATAGTTTGTCCTTCAAAGGACCGAGCAGCACATTGAGTAGGTCCCCGCTGAAACGAACAGCCAACACATCAAGCGCAGCCGCGGCGCACTTTCGGAGATTCCATTCAGTGGACATCTCGTCCACAAACTCATCATCCAGATAATCGTCCTCATCATCAGAATCGATAGTCTCCTCTCCGTAAGCACCGATTCGAGCTTTCGGGGCCTCTGTGGGCTCACCGTTGGCGTCTCGATCGAACCCGCGCGATTTTGCGCCGTAATGGCGTGGTTTAATGTCGGTCTCCTTGTCGGGGACAGCGGCATCTTCTGCATCACCCTCAAGCCACAAAAGGTCATCCTCGCCGTATATCATGCAATCCAAGAGAACTGGCGCGACCTTGCCGAGTAGAGGCTGCAAGAACGGAGCCAACTCTGAGTCTTCCGCAAAGGTCAACCAGAACTCGCAAGCTTCAAGAGCAACCTTTTCGTTTTTGTCCTTGGTAGAGTAAAGCATGTACTCTGCCACATGCTCCATTTCAGGCATCAGCTTTTCTGGGCGTGCAGCGAGCAATAGAACGAGAGCCTCACAGACGTGCCGGCGGACCGAAGGGTCATCATCGGAGGCTCTTCTGAACAGACAGGCTATAAAGGAGTCTATGTGGACAAACAAAGACTGGCAGTTTATCGGGACAAAGTACGACAGGCAAGCAACGGCATGTGATCGCATCTTGGAGGAGGGATGATCTGCAAGGGAAAGGAATTTGGGGATCATAAAGTCCAGAGGGCGTGTGCCACAGATTTCGACGTCAAGTTTGCGAGGATAATCTTCACATGCTTTCTCGAGAACGTTAAATGCAGCCTATTCAAAGTTTCAGCCTAAGATTATCAAAACGTTGTCGCATTTGCGTACCTCTTGCTTATCCAAATCAGATAGATCCAGCATGTTCACCAGCTGAGATAAACACTCTGGCCAATTTCTCGGTTCGAGGACCCCAAGGAAGGACACGATGTCTTGACCAGCTGCATTTCGAATCATGACAGACCCATCGTCAAAAGCACTCAAGACTGCCGCCTTGACATACTGGGCCACTTCAGGAGATGAGGTCAATACAAGACGAGCATTGTTTTTGAGAAGATATCCGGCAATCGTTCGAATTCGCTCTTCTTCTTGTGGCATCGCAGTGAGAATATGGGCCAGGTAGGCTATGTAGTCTGGGACACGAGTAAAACTATTTAGTTTCTACGAATTGGATCAACAATCAGTGCGAGAGCCTTTGAAAAAGAGTGCTGGGACTCGCTTGCATTATATTTCGCTGGACGGTAACATTCATGTCAGTTGATTCATGAATTGTCGTCAATATCTCCTGCAATCCTGCAGGTTGAGGATTCCACGCCATTATACCAGGGTGAGGGCTGGGGAACCAAATGAGTTTTGATAAAAACCGAAATTACTGATCTAGATGGTGATGTGGGCGCGAGTCTGTTTTGGGTTTCAATTTTACAAACCAGGCTGAACTCTTCATTCAGACGGATGAAAGTGGCCCCTGGTGATCTTATATTAACGAGAAATTCACTCGGGGAAAAATTAAAATAAACCTCCTGGCAAGGCTCCAGCCAAGCTCCAGCAGTTTGGGAGCGCAAAGCGGCAAAAACTTAACCGTCCAAAATCCATCAACAGTATAATCTTAAGAGTCTGTTCGGCACCAAGAAGCCAGCTTCTGATCTGGCTTCTGGCAATGTTCATTTCCATATGTAGTTGTTAAGTTTGCAATAGCGCTCGCTGCGCGACGGGTAAGAGTCAATTTTACACCATTATTTCGTGGTTCTGACGCGTTTCCTGGCGTGTTCTGAGCCGTTTGACCCTCAGTAACAAACTCCGGAGAAGCTGGGCCAGGTCCCATGAACGAGATCGCAAAAATAAGCAAAGAGCGACGAGATTGTACAAGTGCAAGAGGAAAAAATTAATTTCTATATTAAGTAATTAATGCCTGCCAGAAGCTGGCTTCTTGTTGCCGAACAGACTCTAAATCCGCAGTAAGTGATGGACTAAGTACCGGGATTTAGAGGTCTGAATTGAAGACACCGTGACAAGCACGAGCACGTGAGCCTGACGCGATGCGTCAGTTGGAATCTAACAAGCTACCCAGCTACCCTTCTTATTTCCAATGCTTCAATGAATCAACATTCTTTCAACAATGAATTTTCCCGCGCAATCCAATACCTTGTTTGAGATCTTGCCCAAGCCACTATCACTAGAAGGCGTTATTGTGATGTTGGGGGGACAAAGTTGCTAAGGTCGAAATTTCTCTGGTGATCAACTGGTGATGATATATTGCGTTATGAGTGGATAGGATAGGATAGAATATAATTATACTGGTCAAGCTCCATCTTCGAACAACCAGTTTACCGTACTACTGTAGCATTCTACGTTACAGCTACGGAACACATGCACCTACTACAGGAGGTGATGTACACATCTGAGTCCCAGTACATGTACTCCTCCCTGCCTCAGCTACACATGAAAGGCCTTTTATTGACCTTACAGCGTAGAATTGAAAACTTTAGTGTAAATTCAGAAGCGGGATGTGAAATAGTTTACAGGAAATCTTCTCCGCTACGTTCTGGCTCTAATTCCATTCGAACACCTGTTCTAATTGGACCAGAGGTGAAGCCTTTTCTGCATCAAGTCGGACTTTTGCCTCCAGCATGCAGAATCTTTTTTATCTTCACCGACACTTCCTTGAGGATATGCTTGATAAGTCCTCTTGTCAAGAGTATTCAGCACTACCCATATTGGCGATGTTTATTTACGATGTTCTGAATACCTTTGCAGAAGGTTCCTGCTCCAGAGCCATATCCGCCTCTACCTAGAGGGAATGAATAGATTAAATTGGCCTCATACTCTAAGACGCTAACTATAAATCAAAAAGCACCTTAAAATTACTAGGTTGCCTTAGTATCTAGTGCTAAGTAGCGTCGCAAGGCAAGTGTGCTAGCTACTTGTTGCACCGGTGTTAACATGATAATACTATGGATTGTCCGAGTGATTAGGACAACCTGATGTAGGTTGCTTGTCACAACGGAGGTGCCTTTAGCAGCACACATATTAACGGAACCAGCTGTTTCTTAACGAGACCACGCCCATACCTACCTACCCACAACGTCTGGCTTATACGACATCTAGACAATCCCAAATCGCGACTCGTTATATATATCACAAGTAAGATGAAAAAACCACAGTTCAAAACACTCAATGGACATATAACAAGGATATCAGCGATAGCAGCGCTATGAAAATCAAAGATTCAACCCTACAGAAACTAAAACCTAGCCAGGGTTCTGAAGAGTTGCATCAAGAGACGTAGTGTAGTCGTAGTCGTCGAAATGGCAGAACTGGTTGCAGCAACCTTGGGCACAAGACTAGTTAGAGCAAGTGGAACGGACGACATTCCACTTTATCAGTTAAGCCAATGCCGCCGCAGAAAATTGAAATAACGGAAATCTGACCTTAGCAGATGGCGCAACTGAGTGTCGGAACAGTGTGTCTGCATGAGTAGGTGCAATGTCAAATCAAGGTGTTCGAGATTTTGAGCAGGATCAATGGTGAATGGATAACCCAAGCTATGGCTAGTTCGAGATAAGTGGTAATAAATATAAATCAATTCAAATGTAATCCGAGGTTTGGCTGGGCTTTAGCCCCGCACGGGTGGGCAAATGAAATAACGCACGCGGAGAAAGCTGTAGTATAAAGCTGGGTGAGATGATTATAGGTATGGGTGGGTAAGCGAAAAAATTCGGCGGCGTATCTCGGAAATTACAATTGATTCTGCCGGAATCCGGATGATCCGCTTGTTGGAAGTTGATCTGCCATCTGTCGGTTTCTTACCAGTAACCTACTAGACCTACTCTCCCAAGGTCTCCATAGCCAGAGATAATTCAACGTTCTGGAATACTTCCACCCATATGTTGACAATTGTTATAAGGGCTCAAAAACACTGTGCCTAACCTTTTTCTCATGATGAAGTCGACATGCTATATAACGAGTACATGGTTGAAGGATTGAATCACTCGACTCGAGCCACACCCTGCGTGATGTACGGAATCTCTTTCTGCGCTCACGGTTCCAACTCTCCTCATGGACACTGCTCAGATGAAATTGAGAGGCCGTTGCTCAGTGAGTCTCCATTGTCTATCATCGTATTGTGCTGATATGCATATGGTCTCATGCAACAGGTTTTGTTTTGCGGAATCATAGAAGATATACCCTGTGAGGAGCTCCTTTCACGCTAGTAATTGCAACAAATGTCTTACGGCAACTATCTAGGGCACATCAAGGGTACGTAGTACGGAGACTGAGGAGTTTGGTGCCCAGAATATCTTCTACAATATCTGTCTATCTTCTTCCGCTGAGTACTGTTCATTCTTCGCTTAATTTTTATGCCATTGAAATTCAAGTAACCGGCACCTAAACTCTTTCCAGCGCCTACACTCCTGCTCTTTCCGGCGCCTAAAACCGCTCTTTGTTGTTACTTACCATGTCGATGCCTAAACTATCTAGCCTATTTAATGGCAGCCACAAGCGACCCAGGTCTGATGAGGTTTGTCTTTCAAGCTCCGGCCTTTGAAATCCGACTAACCAACTGAACACAGGGTTCGGATTCACTAGCTGGTGGCAGCGGTGTGTCGCAAGATGTAGTGCGTAGTGTATTTCTGCTATCACTCTTCTTATAAGCCAACTACCTCAATCCAGGATTCATCTACTACTGGGGATAAGTCAATGCAGGACTTGGTGCGTGTTCCTGCCGTTGCATTTCTTACCCTTTGTTCAAACAACGTAATTTAGACCCTCGAACGACCACACAAGATTCGTTTAGAACACCGGATTGTCAATGAAATTCCCCAAGAACACAAAAGCAAGATCGATAGTTTGCTAGCAGCTGTATCTCAGAAAGAACATCTGATCAATGAGCAAACCAATGAGATGGAAGCCCTCAAGGAAAAACTGAGCAACCTTGATACCTTGCTTGGGGGTGCACAAGAAGCAACGCTGCACTTGGAGAGCCAGAACACACGGGTACGAGATCTTTATCCTTCGGAACTCTACCTCATCTAATCACGAACCTAGCTAATGAAAGAAGTTAAAGATCTGAACGTAATCAAAGACGATCTTGACATTACCAAAAAAAATCTTACAAGTAAACTTGCGGATCTCAACGAGGCGTTAGTCAATGACGCAAACCTCAAAGAGTGCCTTGCGCTCCAGAAAGAGAACAAGAGTGTTTTGAGCTCAAACAAGTCCCTTGCAGATGCAAAGGGTCAGCTAGATGTAAGCTCCAGACAATATTCATATCTTCTTACTGACAAGTGCAATGCAGGCGAAAGTTACATCGCTTGAAACGCTGACAAATAAGCTGAAATCGGAGATATTGGATCTACAGGTACGACCAGGTCTACAGCATCCTTGATGCAGATTCTCACAGCACAATTCCCGAGACGCTTGGATAGAGAAAAGGAATTGAAAGAGCTTGAAGAGGATGCCAGGAATGTGGCCCAAACGCAACTGGAAACCAGCGAGCAGATTGAGTCCCACGTATGTGCGCTCCATGACCTGAGGCTACTAATGTCACTTTTTATAGGAGAGCAAGGTCCAAGAACTCCAGGTATGAAACATAGTGATTGCCGCATCTGTTTTAACACAGCGCAACACATAGTTGAAGCTCCGAGACAATGCAGCCGAGGCTGAACAAATCAAAAACACCAAGCTACAAACACTTCGAGATAAGATTGAGGGTCTGAATGTACGTTTTCCTCTTTAAAGCAATATGTCATGTTGAAGCCTTATATTCTTTTTTCAGACAAAACTCGTGGAGAAAGACAGTCTCATCGTCAGTCCAGATCCTTCCTCGACCTATCGATCCTTAACTCAATTGGTCTGTAGAATGGAATAAAAGGCGAGAAACAGTTTATTTTAGCGGCCATTCAAGAGCTTCCTACGGAAGTGCCTGTGGATCTGCTCAGCGATCCCAACAGCTTGGAGGTATGGTTCGCGTATGATTGTTTTTTTTTGCAGTGTTGAGACCGTTTACACGCGCAGGTTCTGGTTGAGTCTAATAAAACGCTATTGGTGTGTCTTTCGCCAGCCTTTGACCCTGCTACATTGCCAAATATCTGACTCAGTTACCAGAACACCAAGGACACACAAATTTCTCAACGTCAATCACTTCATGAGGAGGAAGTACAGAAAAGGATAAATCTTGAGGTAAGCCTATCATGATGATATCCAAGTGCATCTCCCATTTCAATTATTCCAGAGTACAATCGAAGAGGCAGATGCACTCAAGGTATGTAAAACTTGTTCTTACTTGCCGACCGATAAGTCGAGAAACAGAACACTTACCGGCAGAATGACACCTTGCAGGCACGCTAATAGCTATGCACTTCTTTGATCTGCGCTGACACTGTTGTAGGCGACTTTGAAGGGTAAGATTCAAACGTTGGAGAACGATTTGGGTTGTCGTAACGAAGAGATTACGACACTCAAAAGCGAAAACCAGCGGCAGCTTGTAGCTTGGCAGGTAGGTATTCTTTTTATCATGTTCACGACACTTCTCATGTTTGCAGACGAAGGAAACATCCTGGAACCAGAGATTGCAAGACTGTGTTGCAAAGGTGAGTGATTGCATTACTCTTAGGTTCCCTCTGACAATCTTTCTGCAGGAGAGATATGATGCTCTCGATCAGCGTCATAATAATTTGCAGGTCGGCGTTACTGGTCGTATATCTTTTGAACTTGCTAACGTTTCGTAGACTATTCTTGAACAAACCAAGGAACAGTACAATCTAGCAACACAAGAAGCTAAGACGAACTCAGAAAACCATCGCGATCTCGAAAACAAATATAACGAGACCGTTGAGCAGATGAAGTTGCTTCAAAATTCTTGTGCCGATGCTCGATGTGAACTTTCCTGTCTCAAGGTCTTGGAGTTGCCATTCCTTCCCAAGTGCTTTGACGAATACTGACATAGTCACAGGATAACCCCAGTGCTATCAAGACACTTCAGGATGAAAGCGCCCGGAAACAGATGGAGAATGACAAGCTCCTGAAAGAATTGGCTGCTTTGCGGGTATGTTTCCATCTTTTAGTTGATTAGCAAATTGAAAAGTTCCCAAAGGCAAAGCAAACGGCATCCGCCCCACAATCTCAGTCGATGGACGAAAG
>ML769830.1:0-45393 GCA_009733575.1 Gymnopus androsaceus JB14
TGTGTAACCCCTTGTTTCGAATTTTTTACTCTGTACGACTATGCTCCTTATCGCTTGCCAATTTTACTTGTGTATTTGTATTTGAATATATTCACCCTTCATCTTCCGTTGCGGCCTAGATATACCATCCTGTTTTGCTAGCTCAAGACTTTCTTGCGATATTCGCGATCGCTGAAGACAACGATAATTCTGCGTAAAAGATAAGACAAACAAAAACAGAGCTAATGTAGCAACAAAGATTCTGATAAGCTACGACTTTCAAAGAACCTCCTTTGACTGTTTATCCGTATATAGTCAGTTTGGGAACGACGAACATTGTCAAATCTCTTGCTATGCCACCTCAAATCCCATTCGTTCTGGTTGCTATCTCAGCATGTTCAGCTCGTGCGATAACATTCATGCTCATCTACAACATCGTAGCATTGATTCGTACAGTCCTATATCTGGCTTGGCTGGCTCGTTGTAGGTCGTTCATTATAACCACCGGCGCCAAGTATGAAACTGACTGCACTACTAGTTTTCCTGAGCAGTTCAAGCGAGTGTCTTTACGCACTCGGTGGACTTGATGGACTACAGTTAATATGCGGCCCTACCATGCATTTGATCTATACACGGGCTCTCACTCAATCAGAGTATACGCTTCGTTTCTGGTGGATCCCCAGTCGTAGCGATGTTGTTGGGCTTGTTATCGCATATATGGTGAGCTGCATCGAAGTCAAACGAATGCATCGCATGGTTGATTCAAGTCTTCAGATCTTCAAGAGCATCTTGAATTAGTGGAATGAACTTGTACATGCAACAGCAGATAATAAGATTGAAAGATGTACATTCATAATTAGGCGGATAATTGCTACGCGGCTCTGGAATCCCTCGGCTGAGCAGCACCCGGTGTTGAGTTCAGTGGTACTTCAAAGAGAAAATCCTCATGATTCGGGCGTCTCACGGCATATGAAACACCTCGCTGGATATCGAACCTCTCCTCTCCTGCAGGGATGTCTTTCTTCTGGTAGCCAAACATCTCCTCTCGCGATGATATGACGAAATCGAAAACACCGGTTTGATTGGCAGGAAGCAACATCCAATCCTCAAGAGAATTCGTTGCTTTCCCGGTCTCTGAGTCGATGAAGTCCAGGCAGCACTCGTTCGGAGTCCTAAGCCCGCTATCCCACAAACGAACGGAAAGCCCGCTGCCAGGCACCGAGACAATTTGTACACGGTCTCCAGAACGGGGTTTAAACTATAGAAAGCTTTCAGATGAACGAGACTCATAAGTGATCAGGAGACGTACACCCCAAGCTTCCATCGTTTCTTGACCTGCTTCACTAAATATATCGTCCCAACTCTGATGGTAACGTTTCTGGCGCGCTTCCCTTGAATAAGGCTGATATTTTTTGGGCTCGATGTTTTCTCCACGTTCAGCGGCGGCGTCTGCATCGATGGCAGCAAGCTCTTCATCGATTTCGGCGTCAGTTGGGAAGAAGTTGTCCGGGAGCCTCCATGAAGCATCGATCTTCAAGCAAGCTGCCTCGAACTTATCTCTAGGAGTAGTAGGCCTAGAGCGGACCTTGTGGGTAGAGGAAGTTCGAGGTTGAGAGGAGGTTCGAGTTTGTTTGGGCATGATCCGCAAAATGGACTACTGGTAATAAACGAGCCAAGTTGAAGAGGTTATATAGTGCTGGTCACGAGACAAGCCAACTATTCCGGATCTGTCCGAATCCGAATCTGCTGGATACTATAATAGAGTGAATTACGATTTTTTGCCAGTGGTAATTGAGCACGATAATCAAGTACGGTAGGCGGGAAGCATTGTCTTCATTTTTCAAATTTTCATTTCTATTGTCTGATGACATAGCCACTTTTGGCTACTCATCCGGCCTATTGTGCACGTTCTCCACCCCCCCCCCCCCCCCCCCCCCACACACACACACAAAATGCCGCCCAATGCCTACCGGACTCCTGTGCAAGTTGGTACCTACAATAGCATGTAAACTATACTCCCTTTTTGAATTATATGATATAAGTAGACCTAGTTATTCGTATTGTCAAAAACATCCGTAGCTTATGCAGCTCAACTGCTCTGTAATCACTCCACTCTACGCTGCATAGAGTTGCCTTTTGCCAAATCATTCAATGCCTCATTGGATCAGATAGTGGCTTTAATGGCGCGCTCAGCCGTAAGATTTTACGCTTTGACCATCCGATTCCGATGTTTGAGTTCAACTGCAGGCTCAACTCTACTATTTAGACTTTCCTCTTTAGCCTACTGTCCAACAAAAGCTAGTATGAAATTGAGCTGCATAGGCAGATACTCGGCAGAAATTCATCTCATTGGGCCGATATACGAAGCGTTGACAAAACGAGAACGCTCATCATGGAGTCCGGACAGGGCAGCACAACGGAGCAACTACGTACACATGAAGACTAGGTTTCCACTGGTTCGATCTCAACACTGGCCACGCCTGAAGATTTTTTGTCTATCGGTGTGTGGTGATTATAACGAACGCTATTCCATGAAACTTGAGCTCTATCGTCAGTGCGTTAACACTGATCTAGGCTCGCATCACAGTAAGTACCTCCAGATATAATCCGCAGAAAACAACCGGATGATTGTCGCAGGATTCCTTGTTGCTTTCACTCCTTACCGGACGAGCCTTGATCTGTGCTTTAGATGCAAGTGTCATCGCCGGTGTCGCGCTTCATACGTGTATGCACGCGTATAAATTCGCAACAAGTTCCTTGTTCCTACATACCCTAGGTACATTGCACTACAAACTTACCAGTTTCGGTGCTCTCGGGCACGTTCTGCTCCTTAATACTTACAGCTACCAGCACAACTATTTCAGTTGCATTAGACACATAGGGGACTCGGTACGTAGAAAACCAGTACCGCCTCGAGATACAAGGTAGATGCAAACTTCTTTTATCCCGAAAACGGACTCGATTAACCCTCTCGAACCCGAAGCACTTTCACGTCTACACACGCGAGCTTTACACTGGCAGTGAACCGCCGGATGTTATGGGCGTGGTGAACGAATTCATCACGTAGCTGGAGCAAGCGTAACGGCCACCACTCTCTTCACTCACCTTGCTTGATCGCAGAATCTCTCCCTCAAGTTATGTGATGGCCGTTGGGCTTCGCTCTGGCTACTTAATGCGGAGCGAGTCTCACTAAGTATCTAGTACATGGAAGAAAGGCGGTTGGAAAAATATAGATAGACGCTATGATCACGTTCTTAGTAATCTGTTGGTTTCAGGTGTCACATATATTGAACGCCGTCGCTACTTGTCGCATGTATAATTTACAAGACTTCACATCCTCCTTTTGGCTCGAGCCATAGAAAATCTCAAACTGTGGTAAATGTGCAGCAAATCCATTCCTGTTTCCCGAATCCTACCATATCAAGTTGCATCAACTTCTACTGATGATAAGTACTGTATTCTCAAATTTCCGTTAACTTACTGGATTCTGGAAGTAAACATGGTTGAAACTATCAAACTCCAACTTATTTAAATGAAGATATTGTCTCTACTGGTCTCTACCCACTTCCGACCGTCGAGGTGACTTTTGCCAGAGCTTTGCTAGCGCTTGATCAAGCGCCTAATCACATGAGCGTGTACGCACTTAGCACTACGCACGCGACACAGCTCTTTATCCTGTCTTTCATCTTCTAGCTTATCTTCTACCTTGTATCGATACTCAACCTTCCTTGGGATCATCATTGTACAATGCCTCCTCGTAGAAAATTTCTCGCAGCTCCTGAAGGGTTCAGCTTTGTGAAGAAGGTCGTCCAAAGCGGTGAGTGGCACGGCTTATATCTTTTCTTTGACGAGCTACTATCCAACCAGAGTAGTAGATTGCGACGAATTTGAGGGAACTAAACCTGGATTCAACCCAGCTCTACTTGCTCAGTATCCAAGAGAGCAATATTCAATTCATGATCAGACAAAGCCCACTCCAGCGACGGTGGACCGCCAAATCTTCTACTTTGCCCGTTCAGTGCTACCTTGGCTTATCGCAGGGCAAGTTTAATGCTCGCTGTCCGATTCTATCGCTGACTTACACCCATCAGGATAGTACTTCTCTTGTTATCTGTTTCGTTAATGATGGACGCCGGCCAAGCTATAATAACTGAAAGTAAAGGTACGATGACTAACTCTTCTATATAACCCTTATGGGCTACTGATTTTACCAGCTATCTCGTTTGAACGAAGACACTGCAAAGAGAAATACAATCTAAACCACTGCAACACCCCGGCTCCTGCAATCGAAATTGTGTGTACAGACTGGAGACGATGTAAGGACCGGTCATTCTTGGATGTGGGATACGGCGCGATATTCGCTGCTGCCACTGCAAAATGCCTTAACGGCTTTTTTGACACGGTTTCAGTGAAGACGATGGTACGCACCTTTCGGGTTGGTATCTTCGCAACCGGACTTATGATTTTGTAGATTGGGCTATTCGGAGCACTCTTGCTGGCCTGTGCCATTTCGTTACTGATCGGAGTGTTTGATGGCGGTCGCCTAAACAAAAGGGAGGTTTAGGCGGAAAACGATCGAGGAGTATGATAAGCCAGACTGTGGCTAGTTCGGAGTAATTAGAATGTATGTGTGTTTGGCTGGGCTTTAGCCCCGCGCGGGTGGGTAATCAAATAACGCACGCGGAAACTAAAGGTGGAGCGTACAGCTGATAAGGAAAAGGTGTGTGTGGGTGGGCAAGCGAGAAACGAGCTGATAATTCATCGATGGTGATTCGACGGTGAGAGTCAAAAGCAAGTAAAATAATAGGCGCTGATGTGGCGCCGGTTTGACTCATGGTGCCGGGCTGGCTTATCCTCTGATAAGCGGCTTTCGTTTCGTGCCTGGAACCGATTAACACCCCACCTCGACCTCACGATAAACGTGGGTAACAAGCCTGGAATGATGGCCCCCTGATGCCAGGTTTGTATCCCTGGATCTGCGAATTACCTTACACTGCGAATAATTCCTCGAATAATTCTAAATATCATCTATAAGGAAAAGGCCCTCAGGGCCTCTAGAATCATGAGATAAGACTCGGAAGGCAGCGGGAGTAAGCTTTACCGTTCTGAACTTTTCATCATGACAATCGCTTTGTCATAACCACAGGTCCGTAATTTCGGACCTGTTGTACATCGTTCATCAACTCTGCTCATCGTCGACATTTATTACCGAGATTGCACGTGCTGGCGCTCTGCCGCCCTTTCCCAAACAAGTAACGCTCCCGTACATTCCTACCTCACGCCTGCTAAGCTAATAATATGCTCATTGAATAAATTCTTGCACGCTCATCTGTAGTACTCGCTACCGCATGCTGCTCTCACAAATTATATTGTTTCAATTCATGTACTGTACAGTGTAAAACAATAGAATCTCCAAGGCCGATCCTCCCTTACCCAAATTGTGAAATTGCGGCGGAACGGGTCATTGCATGGAAAGCGTGATTATTGCATCTGAAAGAGGCCCATTAGGAGTCTCCGAAACCCCAAGAACAAAAGGAAAAAGTTAGAATTAAGTTCATGTCTCCTCCTGGTACCTCCCATACCCAAAATATGATATTACAGTGGAACGAATCGGTGGATGCAAAACGCGAATGGAGCATCTAAAAGAGGTCCAACAGGACTCTCTATGGCTCCAAGAACGAAATCAATGGAGCAGAACTCGCCAACATAAGTTCATGCCTCCTCCTGGTATCTTTCCCTACCCAAAATGACACATTACGGCGGAACGAAGCGGTGGATGTAAAACGCGAATAGGGCGTCTGAAAGAGGACTATCAGCACTCTATATTTCTCCAAGAATGAAAGTAGTAGATCAAAACTCGTTGACATAAGTTCATTCTTCCTCCTGGTACCTTTCCCTACCAAAAAAGACATATGGTGGCGGAACGAAGCGGTGGATGTAAAACGCGAATAGGGCGTCTGAAAGAGGTCTATCGACACTCTATATTTCTCCAAGAATGAAAGTAACGGAGCAAAACTCATCGACATAAGTTCATTCTTCCTCCTGGTACCTGTCCCTACCAAAAATGACATATGGTGACGGAATGAATCGGTGGATGCAAAACGCGAATAGGGTGTCTGAAAGAGGTCTATCAGCACTCTATATTACTTCAAGAATAAAAGTAACGGAGCAAAACTCACTGATGTGATACCTTTCCCTACCAAAAATGTGATGTTATGGCAGAACAATTCAGTGCCTTTGGAAGGAAAAAGAAACATAAAAATAGGCCTACCAATACTCTTCGGAACTCCATAAATGAGAGTGAAGACATGAAACTCACAAACATAAGTTCGTGCGTCGTTCCTATTGTAGTATCTTTCTTACCAAGATGTATTGTCGCAGTGGGACAAGTCAGTGGTTATAGTTAAATATCTGAAAGAGGTTTACAAATACACTCTTTTCGATGCTGACTTACCAAGATAAAATCTGTACTCACTCAAGTTGTAACCCAAGAAGCAGAACGTGAAATTTTGAAGTTATCTCAGAGTTCAGAGGGCTGAAAGAGATGTATGGAGGTTAAACAAAACGCAAAAAGCTGGAATAAATGTAAAACAACAACCTTGGTTCCTTGTCATGAAAGCTTGAGACCAGAGAGCAGGAGAAAAACCTTGGTTGTCGTGGAACGACAGCAAGAAGTAGCCGTGAGAACGCATCGGATGACGGGCGCTTCATGGATGCTCATCGTTCAGCATGGCTCGTCCATGACATAGATGATTTCTGATAGCTCTCGGATATCCCGGATATTCTTTCTGGTAGTGAAACAAAGGTTCTCGGTGAAAACCCTGTCAGAATTCACTGAGAATAGCTCATAATATGACCAAATTACAAAAATATGTATCAAACCCGTAGTTCACTGTGCATAACAGCGAGCTCAACAGTGAACAAACTCAGGAATTAGCTCCAAAGCTTGAGGATGGGATTTAGGGGACTATATCCACATAATGCATCAAATTCAAGCCTTTCAGACCAGTCAAGTGAACTTGACGCAGTTTAACTTAGTTTCGAGCAAAGTATAGCATGAGATCCTACACCACATACACGTTAAACAGTGTTGAGAATCAAAATGTCAATAACTAAAGGAGATTTTGACAGATAATGTATCCATTGGGTACAGTATGCTACTCCCAGATCCACAGAGTCATAGACCTACTTGTTCATTCTTGAGCTCACTATTATGAACAGTGAACTCGAGTTTTGATCCATAGTTTCACATTACAAGGCCACTACCAACTAATCTGACAGTATTAAGATACCTATTTCACTCAGAAGGATTCTTAAGACACTGATAATAATTACCGGTGGGCCCGAAGCCTATCAGAAATCATCGGCGTGCTTGTGGTCGTTGTTTTGTACAAGGAGAAACAACAAAGCGCCCATCGGACCGTGTTTCCGAGCACTGTCTGACGACTCCCACAACCTTTTGTTCATTGCGCAACACCACGAATTGACCTCTGTTCAACCCACAACCAGCCCGTCAAAGTTATTGAAAACACCGCAAGACATATTATACTGCTGCTCTATGAGCTCCCTGACCGGGTTTTCCCAGTTATTGCAGGACTTCTTCGCTGCAATGTCACATTTTCGGTAGGGAAAGGCATCAGGAGGAGGCATGAGCTAATGTCAGTGAGTTTTTCTCCGTTACTTTTATTCTTGAAGTAATATAGAGTGCTGATAGACCTCTTTCAGACGCCCTATTCGCGTTTTACATCCACCGCTTCGTTCCGCCACCATATGTCTTTTTTGGCAGGGAAAGGTATCACATCAGTGAGTTTTGCTCCGTTACTTTTATTCTTGGAGAAATATAGAGTGCTGATAGACCTCTTTCAGATGCCCTATTCGCGTTTTATATCCACCGATTCATTCCGCCACCATATGTCTTTTTTGGTAGGGAAAGGTATCAGGAAGAATGAACTTATGTCTACGAGTTTTGATCTACTACTTTCATTCTTGGAGAAATATAGAGTGCTGATAGTCCTCTTCTCTTTCAGACGCCATATTCGCTTTTTACATCCACCGCTTCGTTCCGCCACCATATGTCTTTTTTGGCAGGGAAAAGTATCAGGAAGAATGCACTTATGTCGACGAGTTCTGATCTACTACTTTCATTCTTGGAGCAATATAGAGTGCTGATAGTCCTCTTTCGGACGCCCTATTCGCGTTCTACATCCACCGCTTCGTTCCGCCGTAATGTGTCATTTTGGATAGGGAAAGGTACCAGGAGGAGGCATGAACTTATGTTGGTGAGTTCTGCTCCATTGATTTCGTTCTTGGAGCCATAGAGAGTCCTATTGGACCTCTTTTAGATGCTCCATTCGCGTTTTGCATCCACCGATTCGTTGCACTGTAATATCATATTTTGGGTATGAGAGGTACCAGGAGGAGACATGAACTTAATTCTAATTTTTTCCTTTTGTTCTTGGGGTTTCGGAGAATCCTAATGGGCCTCTTTCAGATGCAATAATCACGCTTTCCATGCAATGACCCGTTCCGCCGCAATTTCACAATTTGGGTAAGGGAGGATCGGCCTTGGAGATCCCATTAATTTACACTGTACAGTACATGAATTGAAATAATGTAATTCGTGAGAGCAGCAAGCGGTAGCGAGCACTATAGATGAGCATGCAAAAATTTATTCAATGAACATATTATTAGCTTAGCAGGCGTGAGGTAGGAATGTACGGGAGCGTTACTTGTTTGGGAAAGGGCGGCAGAGCGCCAGCACATGCAATCTCGGTAATAAATGTCGGGTGGGAGGACGATGAGCAGAGTTGATGAACAATGTACACAGGTCCGAAAGTACGGACCTGTGGTTATGACAAAGCGATTGTCATGCAGAACGGTAAAGCTTACTCCCGCTGCCTTCCGAGTCTTATCTCATGATTCTAGAGGCCCTGAGGGCCTTTTCCTTATAGATGATATTTAGAATTATTCGAGGAATTATTCGCAGTGTAAGGTAATTCGCAGATCCAGGGATACAAACCTGGCATCAGGGGGCCATCATTCCAGGCTTGTTACCCACGTTTATCGTGAGGTCGAGGTGTAACACCCAAATCGGGATGTTAATAACAACCTAAATAGGATAATGACAAACTGTGTTTACTCAGCTGATAAGACCCATGACTCGTTAACATTATGCATATAAGATGACATGCATGCCTTTTTCGGTTGTTATAACATTATTGCCGCCCGTCAACTAAGCGCGCAAAATTGCTCCAAATGTAAAAGCACAATAACTCGCTCAATTCTCAACGGAATTGGATGCGGTTGAGTGGGTTAGGAAGCGATTCTGAAGCTCTACGGTTCTCCCAGTTATAAATTTAAGAATATATCATTTTATGCACCTAAATGTTGAGGCTTATAATACCTTCATGTTGCCTCCAATAGCAAAATGACTTATAAAATAACCCTTGGAAAAATTATTCCATGTGTTATTTTACTTTTATAGCTTATATATGGTATGCCTGAAACCAAAATTTGAGTTTGAGGCTGTGAGCAAGTGAGATCAAGCACACATGTCTGCTCCAAATACAAAAATACAATACCTGCTCAGTTCTCAATGATATTGACCAAAGTCCAGTGAATCTGGAAGCCTTTTACAAGCTCTAGGGAACCTCCATATATAAATGACTAAAAATGTGCCATTCTCTGTACTTAAATCTTGAGGCTCTAATACCTCAAGCAAAATAACTTGCAAAATAATGCCTGGAAGAGTTATTCCTTGTAGTATGCTATTCTTATATATTTTATTTAGTGTGCCCTCAGTGAAAATTTGAGTTTGATGTCATAAGCAAGTGAGCTCAAGTATGTGGACCTTATTTACCACCACCTCTCAAGCTCACTTACTTATGTCCCAAAACTTGAATTTTGGCCTGGGATGCACTAGATAAAACTCAGAAGAGGACCATACTACAAGGAATGAATTTTACCATCTTTACTTTGCAAGTTATTTTGCTTTTGGTGTTAGAGCCTCAAAATTTATGTGCATAAAATGATGTATTTTTGATTTATATACTGGGCAGGCTCCCTGAAGCTTCAAAATCACTTTGAATTGCACTCAACTTGATGCAACTTCATTTAGAACTGAGATTGAGGCTCCAGCAGTAAAAGAAAAGAGTTGCAAAACAAACAGACGCTACTCAGGTTCGAACAGGTGACCCATGCAAAAAAAGCATAAGGTGTTTCCAACTGCGTCATAGGACACATTCCAGCGAATCTACATGTGTGCGATATAGATGAGTTTTTGATTATTCCGGGCCGGTTCCAGACATGACACCAAAGCCTGATAAGCCGCCTCCGCCAGACTTATCTCGGAATAAGCCAGACTGTGGCTAGTTTAACTTAGTAGTTTGGAGTAATTAGAATGTATGTTTGGCTGGGCTTTAGCCCCACACTCCCGCGTGTGGTCACCGGGTGAACCGGATGACCCAAACAGAGCCAGAGCTCAATTGCAAGGGAGAACGGTGAGTACAGGCAAGAGAAAACCCAAATAGAGCTCAGGATCTGACTGTTCAACCAAGAAATGTATTGTGTGAAAGTAATGGAGTATACCATAGGAATAGTAATGTGGGCAATGTCCCAGTAATAGCAAATATGGGCAATATCCCAGTGAATAGCAAATAATAGAGAATTAGGAACTTGTGGGCTGGGAGTTTCAACAAGATGGATCCCATTTGAGGGCTGGGTGGGACCCACCACAGAAAGTGCAGACATGGCTAGCACTGGGGCATTTCTTGGAACAAGAGCAAAAAATGTTCCAATATGTGCAGAGGCGGACTTTGGTCATTGGGTGAAGGAGCTCCTTGCCTTCCTGGATGGCCCACAAGGGAGGACCATGAGTCAAGTTGTTGTGAATGTACAAGGTATTAGAGTTGAATTCCTAAATAGGAAGTAGCAGCAGTAAGTCCACACAGGACTTAGTAGTAGCAATCACACAGATCGATGGGGGATGACGGTGTTATTACAGGGTATGGTACCTAGGCTTATATACAGTCCTAAGCACAAATGATATATCAGGCAGGTGGCTATTGCGTGAATACTTGTGGCTACTGTCCATATGGTAAAGTGGGTACTACGAGAGAGCAAGTGGATACGGTGAGAGACTGAGTGGAGTCTGCGAGATGATAACAGTGGAGTGCATGGGATGGTGATACAAACAAGTGGAGACTACGAGAAAGCATTCCATGTATAGCTCAATAAGATATATTTACCTTTGATATTCCAACACTCCCCTTCAAACCTTTGCTAATCCCATGGATGCTGTGAAGTGTTTGGCTTTCATCAAAGGTAAGGCTTTTGTGAAGATGTCTGCCGCCATGTTTTTGGTAGGGCAGTAAGTAAGACAAATTTTACCTTCCTTGATGACGTAGTGGATGAAGTGGTATCAGATATCGATGTGTTTGGTCCTGGCATGAAAACAATCATCCTTTGCCAATGCAATGGCAGACTGATTGTCTGGCATGATAGGGATTGCATGAGTAATGGGACCAAAGATTTCTGATAAAAGGTTCCTAAGCCAGATTGCTTCCTTTGCCGCATGGGTCAAAGCGATATACTGGGCTTCCGCGGTGGATAAAGAAATGGTATCCTGTCGTTTTGACAACCAAGATACTGCTCCGCCATTCAACATAAAAACATACCCAAAAATAGCATGTCGGTCCTTTTGGGACATACCATCCGCATCCGTGTAGCCTTGAACTGTTTCCTGGTTGCTCGTACTGAGCCAAAAGTCTCGAGTGTATTTGAGATAGGTGTAGACACGGCGTGCACCATTCCAATGAGTGATGCCAGGGTTTTGTGAAAAGCAAGCAAGGATTGAGACTGCATACGTGATGTCAGGTCTCATAGCAACGGACAAGTACTGAAGAGCACCAAGGGCCTCTCTGTAGGGTTTGTCACACATGAAAGCGATATCCTCAACCATTTTTGGTGATTGGTCTTTGGTGAGGTGGATGTGGGGATCAAAGGGAATAGAGAGTGGCTTTATATCTGAGAATCCATAGTGAGAGAGTATGATGTCAATGTATGACCGCTGGGATAAGTGAATTGTCCTGTTATGGAGAGGTCTTCGGATCTTGATCCCAAGTAGCCAATGGATTTCTCTGGAATCAACAACTTCAATTATAGCCCCAATATCTTTCTTCAGTTTCTCCATGATGGCCAGGGTTTCAGTAACCAATGTCATGTTGTCAACATGTATGAAAATGATGGTGAAGGGATTAGTGCAATAGAAAACAGCGTGATCAAAATCGGACTGTTTAAACCCCAATTGGGTCGTGATTTCCCTGAATTGCATGTACCATTGTCGACCAGCTTGTTTAAGTCCATAAAGTGCGAGTTTAAGCCATAAGGTTTGACCTGGTTTTACCCCTATATCAATGCCTGGAGGTGCCTTCATAAAAATGCGCTTGTTGTCGTCCAATTTCCCATAAAGGTAACTTCACATCCATTTGGTGAATAATCATGCTCTTCTCAGCTCCAATGCTGAGTATAGCACGGGCTGATGCAAGTTTCGCGACAGATGCGAAGGTTTCGTCTGGGAAGTAGTCAACGTCTGGGATCTGATTAAATCCACGTACAACAAGACAAGCTCGGTGTCCTGTAATGTGACCTCGTTCATCCTTCTTGGTTCGATAGACCCATTTGGATGTGAGAATATTTGCATCTGGAGGTGGAGTGACAATTGTATAGGTTCCACGCTCCTGGAGTCTGGAGATTTTGTCCTTCATGGCATCGTACCATTTGGAGCTGTCAGGTCGTCGCATAGCTTCTGCAACTGATAAATGATCAGATTCAATTTCTGATGTTACCTGACCTAGAGATGTGGTGAGATGCCGCAACTCATCACTTCCTTCTCCAAGTCCTTCAATGACGTCCCTGATCTTCTTGGTGGGTCGTTTGACTTGTTTTCCAGATACTTCGTCTGGTGCAATTGGTTCGGTGATTTCTTCTGGAACTGGTATGACAGGCTGTTCCAACTCAGTGACTGATGTTTCTAAATTTCCCAAATTTCCATCCTCCCCTTCAACAGGTTGGATCTGCCTGTCAGAGAAAACTATGTTCCTCTCCATTGTGACAGTGTGACATGTTGGCTAGTAAATGTAGTGACCATTCGATTCAGGTTTGAGTCCTATCCAGCATCCTTCCTGGGCCTGTGGTTCCAATTTGCTGGGTTCCTTTTCTCGTTTGACATAAACAACACTGCCAAAGATGTAAAGATTAGTAATGTCTGGTTTAATACCAAACTGTACTCATATGGAGTGGCCATTCCAATGGCTTTCTTTGGCATCCTGTTCCAAACATACACCGCATATTTCATCATGAATCCCCAAAGCCATTCAGCCATTTCGGGAGTCCTGATGAGATCAAAAGACTTTGAACTGCATTAAGCAATGTTCAATGTGCGCGTTCCACTATACCATTGTGTTCCAGGGTGTCGTGTACCATGAGATGTTGTTGTGTCCTAATACGTTCCAGATATGCCGTGAATTCGTTACTGAGATATTCTCCCCCTCAATCAGAGTGGAGAACTTTAACAGTTATGCCATATTGTGTTTGGAGACCTGTTTGGAGAACCACGTACTGTGTGAATGACTCATCCTTCGACTTCATTTGGGGTTCCTCCAACCAATCAGTTGCTTTGTCAACTAGAGTCAGTGTGTAAGTGCAATGGTTTACTGTCCTGAGGTCCCCACACATCCATGTGGAAAATGTCTCTAAACTTCTTTGCATGGGGAGATGATTGCACCTGAGCAATAGGATACCTGGATGCTTTCCCAAGCATACAAGCACGGCATTCTGGTTCATCCATTTGTTTCCAATCCAATCCGATTCCATGAACCTGGTGGTCTTGGAACATATGCTTCACGTAAGCATAGTTGAGGTGTCCTAAGATGCAGTGTGCCTTGTAAAGAGATACCAATCTGCCGATCTTAGTTGAATAAGCGTGTTCCCGTGATGGGATCTGGTATAGTCCATTAGACTCTAGGATAACTCCCATGAGTTTCCTCTGGCAATCTCTGATCATCATTTTACCATTAGTGGTGTGGATGGCATAACCATCATCATCGAGTTTTCCCAGTGATACAAGTGTATTGGGAGTGTCTGGACATAGAAGGGTGTTAGGGAGCTTTAACATTCTTATTTCTTGTTCAAATGTTGGCAGTCCTAGATGGAGTGTGTGGGAGATGTTTGCTGTGAAGGTTTCCGCATTAGCAGCCTGAATGACTCGTGTTGGAATTTCCCTTTGATTCCTGAGTTTGTCAGTAAGTGGCATCATGTGGGTAGAGCATCCGGAGTCAAAAAAAATTGCTCTATAACTGTGGGCTGCAGCGTAAGGATGATCAACGTTGACACATACTTCTTCCTCCTCTTCATTGTTAAGAGTAAGAGGTGGTGGAGTGTCAACTTTGATGTTTTGCATTATGCAACTTTGATTGCTTGGTGATGAAAGAGCTAATTCAAATTTATCAGCTATTTCAGAAAAATCAAAAACAAGATTCCTATGCCTAGTGGGAATTTTGATTGCTGCCCATGATGACTCAGGTACTTCCTCAATCATAGATGAGGATGCCACTTTGCTGTTCTTCAGCCTATCTCTCCAGTTTCCATCTGACTTCTTCTGCTTCTCTTTTGAAGGTTTCGTCTCCTTGGCCTTGTTGGCCTGACTGTGTTTCTCTGATGGACATTGATTTCCAAAGTGTCCTTTACCTCCGCAGTTATAACAAATGGAGTCCTGATGAATTGTTGATCCTCCACGGCCTCTGCCTATGCCTCGGGAATTTCCCCTAAAGGAATTTCCATGACCTCGGAAACCTCCTCTTCCCCTGTTACTGGCATAGTTTGCCATAGTTTGCCAATTCCTTCTTGGGATCATGTCGCATTTGGTGTACCATTGATTCAGCATGAATGGTAGAGATGAGCTCCACAGGACCAAGCTTCTTGTCTGTTTTAGCTTAGCTTCTTAGCAGAACCAAGTGGTTTAGCTTGAATGTTAGCAGCACCAAGCGGTTTAGCTTGGATGCTTAGCAGTACCAAGTGGTTTAGCTTGGACGCTTAGCAGCACCAAGCGGTTTAGCTTGGACACTTAGCAGAACCAAGTGGTTGAGCTTGAATGCTTAGTTGAGTCAAGCGGTTTAGCTTGGACACTTAGTTGAGTCAAGTGGTTTAACTTGGATGCTTAGCAGAACCAAGCGGTTTAGCTTGGATGCTTAGCTGAGCCAAGTGGTTTAGCTTGGCCGCTTAGCAGAACCAAGCGGTTCAGCCTGGACTCTTAGCAGCATTGAGCAAGCGGTTTAGCTTGGACGCTTAGCAGAGCCAAGCAGTTTAGCTTGGACGCTTAGCAGAGCCAAGCAGTTTAGCTTGGATGCTTCGCAGAACAAAGTGGTCAGTTTAGCTTGGATGCTTCGCAGAACGAAGTGGTTTAGCCTGGATGCTTAGCAGAACTAAGCGGTTTAGCTTGGATGCTGAGATGTGCCAAGCAGTTTAGCTTGGACGCTTAGCAGAGCCAAGCGGTTTAGCTTGGATGCTTAGTTGAGTCAAGTGGTTTAACTTGGACGCTTTGCAGACCCAAGCGGTTTAGCTTGGATACTTAGCAGAGCCAAGTGGTTTAGCTTGGACGCTTAGCAGAGCCAAGTGGTTTAGCTTGGACGCTTAGCAGAGCCAAGCGGTTTAGCTTGGACGCTTAGCAGAGCCAAGCGGTTTAGCTTGGATGCTTCGCAGAACAAAGTGGTCAGTTTAGCTTGGATGCTTCGCAGAACGAAGTGGTTTAGCCTGGATGCTTAGCAGAACTAAGCGGTTTAGCTTGGATGCTGAGATGTGCCAAGCAGTTTAGCTTGGACGCTTAGCAGAGCCAAGCGTGGATGCTGAGATGTGCCAAGTGGTTTAACTTGGATGCTTAGCAGACCCAAGCGGTTTAGCTTGGATGCTTAGTTGAGTCAAGTGGTTTAACTTGGACGCTTTGCAGACCCAAGCGGTTTAGCTTGGATACTTAGCAGAGCCAAGTGGTTTAGCTTGGACGCTTAGCAGTGCCAAGCGGCTTAGCTTGGACGCTTAGCAGAGCCAAGTAGTTTAGCTTGGACGCTTAGCAGAACCAAGCGGTTTAGCTTGGAGGCTTAGCAGAGCCAAGCGGTTTAGCTTGGATGCTTAGCAGAGCCAAGCAGTTTAGCTTGGACGCTTAGCAGAGCCAAGCGTGGATGCTGAGATGTGCCAAGTGGTTTAACTTGGATGCTTTGCAGACCCAAGCGGTTTAGCTTGGATACTTAGCAGAGCCAAGTGGTTTAGCTTGGACGCTTAGCAGTGCCAAGCGGCTTAGCTTGGACGCTGAGCAGAGCCAAGTAGTTTAGCTTGGACGCTTAGCAGAAGCCAAGCGGTTTGAAGCTTGGAGCGCTTAGCAGAGCCAAGCGGTTTAGCTTGGATGCTTAGCAGAGCCAAGCGGTTTGAGCTTGGACACTTAGCAGAGCCAAGCGTTTGAGCTTGGACACTTAGCAGAGCCAAGCACTTAGCCAGAGCAAGCGGTTGAGCTTGGACAGCTTAGCAGAGCGAAGCGGTTTAGCTTGGACGCTTGGCAGAACCAAGCAGTTTAGCTTGGACGCTTAGCAGAACCAAGCAGTTTGGCTTGGACACTGAGCAGAACCACGCAGTTTAGCTTGGACACTTAGCAGAACCATGCAGTTTTGCTTGGACACTTAGCAGAACCACGCAGTTTACCTTGGACACTTAGCAGAACCAAGCAGTTTAGCTTGGACGCTTAGCAGAACCAAGTGGTTTTGCTTGGACGCTTAGTAGAGCCAAGCAGTTTAGCTTGGACACTTAGCAGAACCAAGTGGTTTAGCTTGGATGCTTAGTAGAGCCAAGCTGTTTAGCTTGGACACTTAGCAAAACCAAGTGGTTTAGCTTGGACACTTAGTTGACTCAAGCGGTTCAGGTTGGATACTTAGCAGAGCCAAGTGGTTTAGCTTGGATGCTTAGCAGAACCAAGCTGTTCAGCTTGGATGCTTAGCGGAGTCAAGTGGTTCAGCTTGGATGCTTAGCAGAGCCAAGTGGTTTAGCTTGGACGCTTAGCAGAGCCAAGCAGTTTAGCTTGGACGCTTAGCAGAACCAAGCGGTTTAGCTTGGCCGCTTAGCAGAACCAAGCAGTTTGACTTGGACGCTTGGCAGAACCAAGTGGTTTAGCTTAGACGCTTAGCAGCGCCAAGTGGTTTAGCTTGGATGCTTAGCAGAGCCAAGCGGTTTAGCTTAGACGCTTAGCAGTGCCAAGTGGTTTAGCTTGGATACTTAGCAGAGCCAAGCGGTTTAGCTTGGATGCTTAGCAGTGCCAAGCGGTTAGCTTGGATACTTAGCAGAGCCAAGCGGTTTAGCTTGGATGCTTAGCAGTGCCAAGCGGTTTAGCTTGGATGCTTAGCAGTGCCAAGTGGTTTAGCTTGGATGCTTAGCAGAGCCAAGCAGTTTAGCTTGGACGCTTAGCAGTGCCAAGCGGTTTAGCTTGGATGCTTAGCAGTGCCAAGCGGTTTAGCTTGGATGCTTAGCAGTGCCAAGCGGTTTAGCTTGGATGCTTAGCACTGGCAAGCGGTTTAGCTTGGACGCTTAGCAGTGCCAAGCGGTTTAGCTTGGACGCTTAGCAGTGCCAAGCAGTTTAGCTTGGACGTTTAGCAGTGCCAAGCAGTTTAGCTTGGACGCTTAGCAGTGCCAAGTGGTTTAGCTTGGACGCTTAGCAGTGCCAAGCGGTTTAGCTTGGATGCTTAGCAGTGCCAAGCGGTTTAGCTTGGATGCTTAGCAGTGCCAAGTGGTTTAGCTTGGACGCTTAGCAGTGCCAAGCAGTTTAGCTTGGACGCTTAGCAGTGCCAAGTGGTTTAGCTTGGACGCTTAGCAGAGCCAAGCGGTTTAGCTTGGACGCTTAGCAGAGCCAAGTGGTTTAGCTTCTGGGCCAAGGTGTTTAGCTTCAACACATACTAGCATTGCCAAGCAGCTCAGCATTCATGCATAGTACTTGTCCCAAGTGTTTTTCTCAAACCTGCAGCAGTTACCACCCTGTCACCTGTTTCCCTCTTTATTTACCATGCCCGTGATTAATTTAGTTTTCAGTTCAGTAATCTTCCTGATTTGTTCCTTTCCTGTAAGTTTTATGTATGCTCCATGTGTTATTACCACGTGTATCCATATCGACTCTTAACCTGTAGCTACTTTACTTCAAATCTTAAGCTATATGCCATGCCTACAAATATCCTGTGAGTTGCTAGTATTGTTCCTGTAAATGAGATAGATTACTGGAAACTTATGGATTCAACCACAAGCATCCTTTTATGTGACATAATCACTCTGTAAATTTCTTGTAAGTTCCCTGTAGTTCTCTTGTGAGTGGTGAAACATATTGGAAACTTACCAGTCAACTTGCAGTAATATTCATGTGTGACATTGTCACTCTATAAGTGTTCCCATAAATTGCCTATGATTACAGTGATATTACTGATAAAAAGCTATTCCTGTAAGATTCCTGTAACTTGCCCCAAAGCTTCCTGTGAGTTGCTTGATTTACAGTAAACTCGCAATGAAATTTACACAAAACTTCTCATGTGACAGAATCTCACTGTAAGTTTTCTGTAAGAAAACAAACTTACAGGAATATTACACAAAAAGAAATTCCCTATAAGTTCTTTGTATGCTAAGGCAACTTACAGTCAAACTTACATTGTGTGTTCCTGTAAGTTGCCCAAGATTACAGTGATATTACAGGTAAACCTATTCCTGTAAGATTCCTGTAACTTGCCAAAAAGCATTCTGTGAGTTGTTTGATTTACATGAAACTTACTGCAAACTTTACAGAAAACTTCTGGTGTGACAGAATCACTGTAAGTTTTCTGTAAGAAAACAAACTTACAGGAATATTACACAAAAATAAAATTACTTGTAAGTTCTATGTTTGTGAAGGTAACTTACAGTAGAACTTACAATGTGACAAAATAACTCAGTAAGTTCACTGTAAATATTCCATCTTACAAGGAACTTACAGGGAAAATTTTTTCCCTGTAAGTTCCTTGTAAGTTCAAGTTTTTACGGATAACTTTGGGCAAAATCTGATCACCGTAAATTTCCTGTAAATTTCCCATAAGTCATAAATCTTATGGGGTTTTGCACTCGGTGTTTGTGCTTTACAATCCTCGGGTGTCGATCCAGGTGGCCTTTTCGCTCCAACCCTGCGATGAGCAACGCAATCCGAACGTCCACACCTTCTGTATCTCTGCTACACCGCTGAACTCGAGTCCCAATCCCGACGGCCATCCCTCGAATCCTAATCCGGCCTCCATCGTTATAAAAATCAAAACAAGAAATTCTTCCTGCATATCGAAGAGTACACGCACATGGGCAAGAAGACGATTTGCGGATAGGTTTGGAGCGGTTAGCGAGCTTGCGGGGTTCTTTCCGAGGCCTATGCTGCGGTTACGGTGATTGCACATACGCAGACACAAACGAATTCGACGACAAGTCAAAAATCAGAATCCGAGATATCGGAGATGGAAGCAAAGATGCGGCAGATGCAAGTCGAGCTGGACATTACGAGGTCGAATCCATGAATGATAGAGAAAAACGTTGGAAGATGCGGTGAAGGGTTTGAGTTCTCAGGTGAGCATCCACTGGCTTTCGTATTGGTTAAACTAATTCGCTCGTTTATAGCATAGTACGAATCCACGCGACGTAGGATCCGTCGGATGGCGGAGAAATACACCGTCTGCGTCAACTTTTTTTATTCATGTATCTACGTCCGGCCTTCCGACCGGTACAGGTCCTTCGACCAGCACACCCTTAATAGCCAGCCCACCTCTTTCCGCATCCATACCGCCCTCAGAGAGCGCACAAGCTATGCCTTCTCCTCCGCCACAGCAGCAGCCCCCGCCGCAACAGGAATCCAGGTTCTTCGAGTTTCGCTTCAACTCTTCATCATCGTCATTTTCGTCTGCGGCGAGTAGTCGTCCACAGACTCCTACACCTCCATCTGGCCTGGAATCGAGTCCGGTTATACCTGCTGCACCGGTCATTACGCCTCGTTATCCTCTTCGTCGTCTTGTACCACTGCTGAAGACGATGTCTACGTGAATGGAGACCTCGCAGCTCAACTATTATACTTCCTCCGACGCAACTTTGAAAATCTCAAATCCCAACTTTTATGGGATGAGACGAATTGGCGAAGAGTAGAGTGGAACTGGGGAAGAACAGGGAGCTGTTGGCTGAGGTGCGGAAGAGGGTGAAGGAGGAAGAGGCAAGGAAGGCACCGTAGGAGGAATTGGAGAGTTTGAGGAGCAGGAAGAGCTGAGGGAAGAGTTGTGGGAGGCACAGGCGCAGAGGGAGGCGTTGAAGAGCGCGCTGAGGGTTGCTCAGATGGAGATGGTTTTACTAAGGGCGGGCGGGGCGATAACGACGACGATGAAAACGTACCAAAACCTCGGAATCGTACGCTGTCCTCTCGCAGACTGGGTCTACAATTTCTCCATATCCTTCTGCGCTGGAGGGAAGGAGGTCTAGGTCTAGGTCCTCATCCAGAGACGGAATTGACTCTGTACCTTCTTCGAGGCCAGGGATACCTCGTGAGGACATAGATTCGCAGAAATACGCGGAGGTGGAGTCGTCATTACCAACATTCGCAGCAGCTGCGCCTCTCGCACTTTTATTACCTCCTCCGCTTCGTATTTTCAGTACCTTCACTTCCCACACCAATTCGACGAGTTTACAACGCCTGTACCTGCGCATTCCACAATCGTATCGGAATCACTCCCCGCTGTATCAGACACAGTGGCGGAGGCGGAGTCGAAGGATCATACATTCGAAACGACAGGCTCTTCCTCCGCCACGTCCGCTTCACCTTGTCTTCCTGCTCCAGCTATACCACTTTCGTCTCTGCCTCACACTCCAGCAACAGATATAGCCCTCCTTCCATCCAAGGTCGGACCATGCGCGTCTGCTCATGCCCCTATCTGAAATCTGTTGATATTCACCATCGTCCCCATCTTATGATGTAGCTGGATGACAGATATTTGTACGGATCTGTACGCGGAAAGGAATCTTATACCGATCCCTCATTCTTCGAGTTCTGGTTGTCGAACCAATACTGCTACCCGCAACGCCTCTACCGCGACCGATTCCTCCCACAAGGTTCATGTTAACCGAAGATTTGCTCAACGCAGGCGGAGAGGATTCATTGGATGGTGTTCTTTGTTTGTTAAACATCCGCGGGCTGTGAATGCAATTGCAAGGAGTAACGGGAAGGTTAGACGGTTGTATTGGGAGGAATTGTCATGCCGAGTTGGCTGGGCGAAGGTTAGTGCTGCCCTTTCTTCTTTTGCTCCAGCCTCATGGACAAAACTGGTTCTTTCCACTGTGCTCTCAGGTCTGTCAATTAGTCGAATAGACAATGTGTTTCGAGATTAAGAAAAGCCGTAAGGAGGTTGGCGATAGAGAATGCGAGTGATGGATTGGTTTTCGTTTCTTTCATTATGATTTCGTTATCCTACTAGAGGATTCCGCTTCATTTAGTCTTTTCATTTCTGGCACTTTTTTCACACTCTGGTTCTTTTTGTACCTTGTCACCCTATTTCAGTTCTGTACCACTTGGCGACGGCTACTCTTACTCAAGCTCCTCCTCTTAACACAGGAAATAAACCTCTTCTGCCTTGCCATTGGTCAGGACCAATTTTTCGGGAACGGCACATTGAGGAGCATAAGGGAGATGCAAGGGCGTGCGTGAGGCATTGATGGGGTTGATGAAGGGTAATCGGCAATCGGCAATCGGGACAATAACGGGACAAGGGTGGCTCACACACCAAAAATGGATAAATTTTTGGTGTGTCAGGTGAGCAAGGGTAAAGGAAAGAGTAAGAGCGCCAGGAACACCAATACGAAGACAGGGACGCTTCAATTCTTGAATGTAACTTGTACTCTATTCTCCTTCCCTTGAACGTTAGCTCCAGCGTTTGCGTGGACGTAACAGTTGTCTACCAATCAGAATTATAGTTGGATGCTTTCTGGTGTGTATCCATGTATTGATTATTTTGCCTCACTGTAACGGTCCATCTTCTCTCTCTCTCCGTGTGCGAAGAGAAGTAGGAGTAAGTGGAAGCGTTTGCATTCGGACCTCGATGGAGTATACCAGATTCATAGAGTGGACAGGGCGGATCCATCAGCAAAACCTGGGTGTACTGCACAGAACTGGACAGTTCTGTGCAGCGCTCATAGCACTCATAGCAGCCATAGCAAGGGTACCCTCTATCCAGAGCTATGGATTGCTATGAAGTGCTATGGAATGCTATAAGAGCAACGGAGATCACAAAAATGTCATCTGTCAGAATAATATTCAATACAAAATGTATTATTCATTTGAATTGTTCTCCTGGCTTGCAAAACTTGTGCAAAACCATTGCAAGACTACACATATAAATAATGTATTGACTCATTTGTAGTACTACTAGTACAATGTAGCGAGACTAGTATAATGATTTTTACATACAGTACTAATGTAGTGATACTACTACTGCTACTACTCATGAGTGGTTGTGACTGCTGGCAATGCCTGTTAGTAGAATACTTGAAATAAAGTAGGCACTCACTGTTGGAAGAATCTTAGAGGGAAAGAAGTTGATGTTACGATGTTGCAATGATGTGCGTCGACTCTTATTATATAGTGCCCACCGGCACCCACGGAGTTGAATGACAGATGATGAGATGTCAAAACAAGTTTGACAGTTGGCCTGAATATTCAACAACCCCACAGGAGCTCATAGCACCTCATAGTTCTGTAGAGAACTATGGCTGCTATGGCCTGCTATAGCTTGCTATGGCTGCTATGGCTGCTATGACCACCACCCAGGTTTTGCTGATGCTCGTCCTCCCCCCAGGACCATTACTAGCCTGGCACCAAGCTTTGAGCATTGTTCAATATTTGTAATGTTCGAGTTGGTCACAGCTACTGTAGAACATGTAAATCCAAAACAATTACAACTCTGGTTATTTATATGCCTCCATAGTCACGGTACTATGGCATTATCAGCCTGCCCTGAAGTACTTCGTGAGTATTTCGGAGAACGTGACAGCGTGACAATCATCTCTTACATCTGAACCACCATCATCTCTTGCACTTATGGAAATGTTCAATCAGGCTCATAATTTCAACATCAATGGTGGTAACTTTAGCAATAATACCCATAATAATACCTATTATGGTGCATCTCATGCTCAGGGTAAGGAAACACCAATTATAAATATTATAAAAACCAATTTCCTATTTAGACATCTTGAATAAGTTGAATCCTGTCAATGCCTCTTTCAAATTTGGCCATCATTCTCCTTGTTTGGAGGGAACTCGTACTGAAATCCTGGAAATGCTCATGCAATGGGCCAGAAGTCATCACAGCCGACCCATATTTTGGTTGAGTGGCATTGCTGGAACTGGGAAATCTACTATAGCTCAGAGCTTTTGTGAAAGCTTGGAGAAAGATAACTTGCTTGGAGGAAGTTTTTTTTGCTCTAGGGAGTCAGAAGACCACCGAAATGTGGGAAGAATCATTCCTACTTCGGCATATGATTTGGCAAAGCAATTCAAGCCATACTATGATCAGATTAAAGTTGCTTTGGAGGCAGACACAACATTAGCTTCCCAAAGTATCAAAAGGCAACTAGAATATTTGTTGCTGCATCCATTGCAAAATATCAATCTAAGTGATGGATATTGGTATTTTGTCCTGGTCATAGATGCATTGGATGAATGTGAAGATGTGGATGCTACCCAAAATGTGATTTCAATTTTGACAGCAATGCCACCAGCATTTTATTCACATGTACATGTCTTTATCTCCTGTCGTCCGGAATATTACATTCAGCAGGAGTTGGAGAGGACTTCAAACAAATATTTGTTTAAACTCCATGACATGCAAACTGAGATTGTTCAAAAAGACATACAGCTCTACTTGCATAGATCATTACATGATTTACATTGCCAACCCATTTCTGCCAATGATATTGTTCTATTATCAGAAAAAGCAGGCAAATACTTTATCTATGCCTTTACTCAAGTGCAATACTTGAAGAAAGCTCCTGGGAATGTTGCTTTCAGATCAAGGATGAATGATCTTCTGGAAAATAAATTTGTTGCAAACTCAATTGATAGCCTCTATAACCTTCTCTTGACCAAAGCAATAAATGGCATGCAAGCAAATGAGAAAGAGGATGCAAAATATTTTATAAACTTCATTATGTCCCTATCTGATCCACTGTCACAACAAGCACTCTCAGAATTATGGAAACCTTGCGATGTTAATCAATTTAGATCTGTCCTGAATGTTCCTGAGTCTAAAGAGGAGCCTATACACATCTTTCATGCATCATTTCCAGACTATGTTTTGGACCAGAGGCGTTGCCATCTCGACTTTTACTGTAATCCAGACAAAATTCACCAAATCTTGACCCTAGCATGTGTTAAGTATATGAACAAGAATCTGAGATACAACATACTTAATATGCAAGTAAATGATCATGTGAAATGCTTTTCCAAAGTACAAATATCCCTATCTCTGCAGTATAGTTGTAAACATTGGATATTTCACTTGACTAAATGCAAAGGTCTCTCAAGGAAGATATGCAAGGAATTGGAAAAATTTTGCAAACAATACATCTTCTTTTGGATGGAAATCCTTTGCATTCTTCAATCAATTGAGAATACAATCCCAGGATTGAAAGCTGTTTCAAGCTGGCTCAAGGTATGTAGTATTGCATAGTTAATATGGATTTTTATATGATAATATCAAAATTTTCAGGAAAACACCAATAAAGAATGTGAATTCTTTGATTCAGTTGTCTATGAAAGTCAAAGATTCCTACAACTGACTGTTGCCCCTATCCAAATGTATCCATTACAGATATATTCAGAATTGGCTTGGCTCCCTAAATCATCAATCTTACATGAGATACAAAGTACCGAAGACAATATCCCAAAGGTATTATATGGCCTTCAGGAGACTTGGGATGGATGTGAAGTAATCATTAGACTTCCAAATCCAGTTTGCAGTGTAGGGTTTTCCCCAGATGGCACTCAGGTTGTGTGTTGCACTCATAGCGCCACCACATTCAGCATCTGGAATGGAGCTACTGGCCAGGAGGTTCAAAAATTTGAAGATTATGCTTTTGGGGTGCTTTCGGCATCATTCTCACCTGATGGTAAACAAGTAGTATCTGACTCTTTTGATGCAACAGTTATTATATGGAATGTGGCTACTGGCCAGCAGATTTAAAAATTTAAAGGCCATTTTCTACGTGTTAATTGTGTGGCGTTCTCGCCAGATGGTAAACAAGTAGTATCTGGTTCTGAAGATAAAACAGCCCGTATCTGGAGTGCAACCACTGGGCAGTTGATTCATATACTTCAACATTGCTCCCACCAAGGTGGTTTTGCTTCAGTTCATTCTGTAGCATTCTTGCCAGATGGCACACAGGTAGTATCTGGCTCTGAAGATGGTACAATATCTATCTGGATAGCAGCCACTGGTCAACTGATTGACAAGCTGCAAAGTCATTCTGGTCATGTTTCTTCTGTCGAGTTCTCACCAGATTGCACAAAAGTGGCATCTACTACCGCTCACACACTTTGCATCTGGGATATAGCCACTGGTCAGCAGATTGATAAAGTAGAGGATCATAATGGACACCTGAATTCCGCAGAATTCTCACTTGATGGCACAAAATTGGTATTTAGCTCTAATGAAATGGTCCATATTTGGAATGTAGCTACTAAAGAACTGATCCAAACACTTGAAGGCCACTCTGATCATGTGCATTCTGTGGCATTTTCACCAGATGGAAAACAAGTGGTATCAGGATCTCATGACAACACAGTACGTATCTGGAACATAGCTACAGGCAAGCAGACTCCCAAGCTTCGAAGCATTTCAAAGTAGTGAATTGTGTGGCATTCTCACCAGATGGTAACCAAGTGGCATCAGGATCTGATGATGGAATTGTGATTATTTGGAATGTAGCTAATGGCCAGCAGATTCAAGAACTTGAAGGCCATCATAATCCGCTGTCTTGTATAGCATTCTCACCAGATGGTGAACAAGTGGTATCTGGCTACCAGACAATTGACTTTTGGACCGATGGTACCAACGACAAACCAGTTACTATTTGGAATGTAGCCACAGGACAAAAGATCCATAAACTTAAAGGCCATTCCCACTCAGTGAGTTCTGTAGGATTCTCATTGGATGGTAAACAAGTAGTATCTGGCTTTGATGATAAAACCTGTATCTGGAATGCAATCACTGGGGAGTTGATTCACATACTTCAATCTTTTGGGGGTTGGGTTTCATCTGTAGCATTCTCACCAGATGGTACACAAGTAGCGACTGGCTTTAATGATGGCACAATTTCTATCTGGTTAGCAGCCACTGGTCAAGAGCTTGAACGCCAGCATAAACATTCTACTCCAATAGATTCTGTAGAATTCTCACAAGATGGTAAACAAGTGGCATGTCGTGCTAGAAGTCATGGTAAAGAGACTGTCTATATAGCTGAGGGAACCCAAAAAGTTGAATATCCTGCACATATCTTATGTCCCAGAAAAGCATTTCCCTATCAAGGTAACCCAATCTTTGCCCTTTCCATGTGTTTGTTGACATGTTGTTTTAGATATGTACATATATAATAAAACCTCGCATTTTTTGGAACCGTTATTCAACTATCCTGGTTCCCGGAGACTTTGGATTTTACCCCAATATCAAGATATCTCAGTCATTGCTCAACATGGACTTACTGTCTGCTTTGGTTGTGCATGTGGAGCTGTTGTAATTATTCAGATGCCATGGTAAAAGTACACAATTTGAATTAGGAAGTTGTTTAAGGATAAATCTCTACTTGTAAATTAATGAACCAACAACAGTTACATTTTATCTTGATTTCTCCACATTACGACCCTCTAGTTCTTAGCGCAGGTCTTGCTTGATAGGGAAGGTGGGGCTGGATTAGGCTGGATTTGGATCTAGCAACAATGCCAATGACAATGATGACAATGAAGGAGACTGGGAAGTTCAAGACTCAAGGCTCGAAGTTGAAAGTTGTCAAGAGGTGTGCAAATATTACTTATATTTTTTAACATTGTGTTGTCCTTGGGGTTTATTTGGCCTGGGAAGCTCAGAAAAAAATAGAAAAGTGAATGGAGCCATTCATATGGTTTGATTGCCTAGCTGGTTATCAAATGTGCGTAAAATCTACAGCACTAGAAGGTCCTGGTTCAATCCTAGGTCGAATCACTCCTCAATGCCCAAAAATTTGCTTGTTTTTGATGTTTTTTTGTACACAAGTTACATAGGGTGGTGCTAATTGGTCAGGGCCATGTTGATAACATTGCTATTAACATTGGACCTTTGGGGGCCTGTTTAACACGAGTTATTAGCAGTTATTAAAATAGGCGCTTATGGGAGCTTAAGGCGCTAATTCCGGGCGCCAATTCTTCCTACGGCTCCCATGTCCTCTTAATGAAGGTTCACCCTGATATAGAACTGGTTCAAAAGGTATATGTCATGCTCTTTTATGGTCCGTAAAATGCATAGGGAACTTTAGAACTTGAAGTTTTGATCAAGTTTTGATCCTCCATTCTCAAATCTAACATCTGGAGTCTGGTCCCAGTAAAAAATCACTGCCTTTTGCTCTGGATAATATCACAGTAAACATTTCAGCATCATCTAAGTGTGATTTTAAACTTTGGTAATTGCTGGGAGTCTGGGGCACAGTCACAGACCTTTGCTGACTCATTAACATCATTAACATGGCTTTTACTGTAGAGGCCAATGTTAATAAGTTATAACATGCTAATAACATGTTATTAACATGTTAATTAGCATATGTTAATTGGAACCTAGGTATTAGCACCACCCTACACAAGTATACACTTTTATTGCTTTTCATCAAATGAGATTGGATTTTGGAAGTTTCCCGAGATCTCCAGTTGTTGGCAGTGAAGGAAATCCCATACTATATTTATTGAATTTGTTTGAACTCAAAATGCTGAGCATAAATAGGCCCGGATAATCAATTATCTGCTCTTTTTTGCCAACACTGATACAACATCAACACAACAACCTAAGTACTAGTACAAGGGAGAAACAACGTGATGAGAGAAGAGAAAAATTAAGATAATTCCAAAATGCTTTATGAGTTACTTTGAAAGGAAATACAGAAAGAAAAACTGAGTGAATTCATGCAACATCCCTGGGACATCTTCAACAAAACAGACATCCCTGACATCCCTAAAACATCCTCCAACAAATCCGATGTCCCTTTGAGCATGTGACGCAGCATCCAATGATTGACCTGAAAAAATGGCTAGAAGAGTGAGTGACACCATTGGGGGTGTTCCACAAGTGAAAGACGCTTGTTGGGAAACCAACTGCATAACTTCTCAGCAAAGAATGCAAAGGTTTTGTAGCAGTCATTGCAATTCTCCTGATCTTGCCCTCATTCCAAGAACAACCTCATACATATGCCGCATGAGTATTGATCTGCAAGTAAGGGCCGGTACTACTTGCCTTCCTGGACCTCAGGTGCCATATAGCCCTTGGTCCCACATACACCACATGCTATTTTGCTATTGGCATCCATAAAAGAGAGATTGAAGTCAATGATTTTGAGCATTGGCTGGGCATGGGGTCCAACATCCAAGACAAAGTTGTTGGGTTTGATATCCATATGGGCTACATTGAGTTCAAAATGGAGAAAGGCAATACCTTCAAGAGCTGAGCACAGAGCAATAAAGCCTGCCCATCCAACCAACTCTCTGCCTTCTTCAGCTCGTTACCAACTGAAATGAGACAAGGAAGCTGGAGATCTTTCCCAGCTGACCAGCAGCCAGTTGACCACTCCGGAATGAAGTGCATGATACCCCTGAGAGGAGGTTGATGAATATCATATTCTTGAAGACACCAATAGATCTCAATCTCCTGCTTCCCTAACCTACCAAGGGTTTTGCAAATGTAGCAATGGCCTGACACCACGCTATTTCACTCATGAATCAGCTCAAAGAATGTATATTATGAAACTAACATACATGACCTGATTCCTCAACATTGGTAACTAAGCTGGAGGAGCTCAACTCCAGAAGACCTATTGACCCATCCATTTTTTGCTTCTTGGTTGCATGGCCATCCTCACTTTGTACCAGGATACACCGGGGGCTCTCATATTGGATGATTGCAATATCAGAGAACTGTTCCCAAAGCCTCCCCATCTGTGCTTGTTGGGAAATGGTGAATTGGTGCACACGTGGGTCAGCGGCATTGAGAAGCCTAAGATGAAAGTGTGCTCAGGAGTGGGCATTTGCCAAAGGAAAAGTGGACATCTTGCAAACCAAGTTTGGAGGCATGTATGTCAAACAATGATAATAGATCTAACCAACACGTCAGTCTCTTGATTGAGTGAAAAACAAAAACAAAAAAAGCAAAATGTACATGTGCATTGTCCTCATACACTAAATAACACTCCCCTTCCCACTGCTTCGGGGTATCCTTCTGGTTGCTCACCCAGAAGATGGGCAAGTAACAGCCGGTTATATTCAAGGTGAGCATAACATGTTGGAGCATGATAAGACCATTCACCTCTTCATATGTGGGTGAGTAACGGAAAGTAGTTTTTGGCAGATCTTCTACTGGGATCACCAATGCTTTCACAAAATTCTCTTTGGGGAGGTCAGTTCCAGTCTTCATGAAGTGCGATAGAAGCATTTTTGGATCAAAGCCTGGGTCAGTTGGCGAGAACTCTTTCCAGAAATGACAGCCTTCTGAGCTGTGTGTGTTATCATGTATGGGGTCATTCATGAAGTAGAGTACTGAGGAAAGTGGGAGATTGGGGGTGGTTGGGAGGAGCTTTTTTAAATGCATAACTCGTGATTGTGGCAAGGGAGGTTATAGATGGGAGTATGGAAGTCAAATCCAACTGCACAGTGAAAGGACGAATCCAATCACTCGAAAGGCCACAGACCATGAAGGAACAATGGAATGAGAGACAGGTGGAAATCAGGTTGAAAATTTTTCAAAGTCCATTAAGCGGCAAGGCCACGGTACCAACTCATGCTTTAGTGCTGACTGCTTTAGTGCCAACTTCCTTTTTGGTTGTAGAATTTGGCTGACAGCAACTATATGTAGATGCACGCATCATGTAAGCAACTTTTGCAGCACTTGCTTCTGTACCACCACCAAGTGCTGCAGTGGTGTCTGGACATTGGCCATGGCAATGGCCAATGGCTCTTTGACACTGCTTAAATTATTCATCAATGTATATATTGTTGTCTTTTGAATAATAGAACCTTAAGAAAAGCTGAAATCTCAATATTATGCACAGCTGCAGTCAGCGATTTGCAAGCAGACCATCTCAAATGAGGGCTACTGAGTATGTTGAACACCAATCTTGCTTTCATGACCACTAACAATTACTACTTCTGTTGCACTTTTTCAATAGATTACAGTGCACAATGAAGAGTAGTACTTGGTATGGACTTGGGGAGACTATTTAGGTATTGTATTAGGCAAGTCCATTCTCCCTCAAGGTTTTAGCATACTGAGTACAAGTAGCTATGATAGGAACATGCTGTTGCAACTTCAGTTGTTGTGCCGTGTCAGAACAATGAAAGCATTGACAGGACCACTAGGAGCAGCCAAGGCCCATCATAGGTTGCCCCCCTCTTCTTATCATTCTTAAAAAGCAAAATCAAAACCTTCTCCCACACCTAGTGTTGCCAGTTGCTCGGCTCCAAGCCGGCTAAAGCTGGAGTCGAGTCACATGTAGCCAAGCCATTAAGCGGTAATGGCTCAACGGCTCTCACGGCTAGTTGCGGTTCGAGTCGTACAAAATATAGCTTTTTCCCCTGATGTTTCTTTACTCGGTTTTGCTTCAGTATGCCCTGGAATATATATATTGAGTCTGCCAAGGCATAGTGTGCCCAATAATGTGACGAAATCTGTATGATTCTGGATGTGGTTAGTATCATAGTTGGTTCTACCAAACTGTATTAGCACAAGGTATGCAACCAAAATGCATGATGTGTTGAATTTTTAGCTAAAATCAGTAAATATTGTGCTCATTTACAACTACAGAATACTTTCTATGAAGAGAGGATGCTTTGCTTGCCACCAGAATATTGAACACAAAATGATATGGGATTACCAGCTCGAGCCGTGACTAAGTCGGCTTAGAGCCGGACCGAGTCAATAGATATGGCCGAGCCGCTTGAGCCGAGCGGGAGCAAGCAATAGTAAGCAATCGGCAACACTACCCACACCTGAATCTCTGTTTGACCTACGTTTTCACCAGATTGTCCTACCAGAATCAGTGGAATTTCCGCCACCTTGATGCTCTGCTGCAGAATCAGAAACCTTGCACATCTCTATCAGTACCTTTGCTTACTGCAATTGACTGGACCCATTCTTTAACACCAACATGAATTGTATTGTTGCTCTTTCCAGTGCAACAGTCGTAAATATAAATTTTTCCATGGTTGCTTCCACAGATCACCATACTGGCACCATCATGGAAGGCCACATTTTGAGACCTGCGCCTGCTGTGAGGTATGCTGAAGGTCTTGAGCCTCTCGTGTCCGAAAGCTTGTAGAGTGCTATGCCTTGAGATACATCATCTAGGATGAGCACATCCTCCTTCATGTTGATAGTGGCATGGCCTTGCTACTATTAGCGGATTCATGCAATAATAGTCCAAGTCCACTTACATGACAGTACTGGTATCTTTGGACTTTAGGACCTGCCCGTTATTGTTCAAGATGTGGCTATCATACACTGTGACTATTGTGTAAAAATACAGCCTTAACAAACACTTATATGACTCCATCTTCCCTCCAAAGTTCCAAAGCTCTGGCCCACGCTATGCCAGATTGTCCAAAGATGACTGCTTGCAGCTAGTGCTTTGGTATTGCCACCTGATTTCACCAGTATCAGGCCACATCACTCCATTGATGATGAAACAATGTACTACTTCTGATCAGGTACACAATACCAAGGTATCCTGAGCTCGGATCATATGCCATCAATGATGTCTCTTGGCCTTCTACGCCTCCAGTCAGACGTTTGCTGAAAACCTCAGTAAACTAATCGGTATGTCAGCGATATTGATCCAGAAGCATCATTGAGGACTAACATTTACTCCATTTCTTTCGCCAGACGCATAAGTATCCGTCAGTCGGTTCCAAATGCAATCCCTTCTTCTGCATTGTTAGGTTTTGTGATCCAAACAACTGCCTATGGTATAGCCCCAATCTGAGGCTCCTGCTGGGTGTTTCCAAAAGTTTTGCACTCAAGTAAGTGCCAGATTTTGGTTCCTCCTTCGCCTTGAAATGACATTAAAACTCGATAGATTTTCAGATGGATTTTGTAGAATCAAACACTCACCGCCAGAAGCGACATAAGTTCCTAAAGGATGAACCACGAATGGATGTCACTGGTCCCAGCTGGCCTTCAAGGACACCACAGCAGCACATATTTGCTGCGAATCGCTTGTCATCTTGTTGGTGTTTCTTTTTGGTGTTAGCTTCATCTTGAGGAGTGCTTAGTTGGACCTCCATAATGCAAGACTGAAGGGCTTTATGCTCACAAAAAGAACAAAAGCTTTTGTTCTTTTTCCAACTTTTGTTCACATGCCCTAATCATGTATGGCAGGCATGCTCTCCAGTGTCAAAACTGGAGTTGATTTGCTCAAATAGCTACTCTTCTTTCTACCTTCTTGCGCCGGTGCACTCTCACAATGTCTTCAGCTCCTTCCAACTCACAACCGATACATTCTCTCCTCCAATAATTGACACATTCTCTCCTCATGTAGCACTGCAACCATGGGTAATTCCGGTCTATGCAATATCTATCCCTCAATGCTTGAAGCGTTCACTATCTATTCACCAGACCCTCCACATCAAACCCATCTTTCATCCCTATTCTCGTAGGTCAGATCAACCTCCACCTATTGGAATCAGTATTGGTATTGCACTACCTTCCCCCCAAGACTTGTCTGTTGAGTCATACAAGGGGGCAACTCCTCCAGGTTCTCCATTGAGCAAACTAGATGACTCCAGCAGCTCATTACCTGGAGTTTGTACAATCCTTACACCCCCACTGAAAGGTAGGCTTACCATGAACTCGGTGGGCTAGTCAGATGCTTTGAAGGCATCTTATCATGTAAGCTCTCCGTGTTGTTATTGTATCTCCCTATTGGCTAAAACTGTCTAGAAAACTGCCTGCGAGGCTGTTGACTTGTATCTAAATGTTCAGCATAACCTCGCACAACAAAATGCAGATGTTCTGGACAAAGCTTGTATACATGTAAGTTTTCAAATTCCCAACATGTAGTGCTCTTTGACAATACCCTTTAGATGGAAAATGAACTACCCACTCTCAGAAATCATCAAGACCATTGGGGTGCAGATATACTGTTGCAAGAAAAACTCAAAAACAAGAAAGACACTCTAGCAAAAGTGGACAAATGCAGAGTGGGGTCTCAGAAGCAAGAAGGAGAGTCTTCTAGGGCTTCAGAGAAGGCTAGAATCATATACATTGTTCACATTTTTATATGTATTGTCTTTTCAGGTCAAGGGCAAAAAAAAGGTGTCAAAAAGCCATTAGTCCTTCTGAAGAGGAAGATGACAAGGAACAACAGCAGTCCAGGCGCAAGGTGAGTGTGTACCAAGTGCATTGTTTGGATTTTCATCTCTATTGTCTTTACAGGCCAATGGCAAAAACAGATCTGACAAGGAAGATGAAGAGGAACAATGGCTATCCAGGCACAAGGTAAATAAATACTGGGTACATGTTTCGCATTTTCATAACTGCTGTCTTTCCCAATTAAGATTAAACAAAAGGGGCAAAATCACAAGAACTCTACAGATGATGAAGACAATGAGGAATCAGTCCAATCAGGGTCCAGGTGATATTCATTTTTGGTCTTAGCAGTATTTTACTAACGACCTACAGGATGATTCAACACCAACGTGACAGGCAGTGAGTAGCAATTCACCTATTCATTATCTTTAATTGACTTAGGGGTTAGGATGATCCTCTTTTTGTGCTGTCAATGGATCATGAAACACGCAAAGGTACATTTTATACTATTTAACCAAGGAGCTGCTCACTTACACCTTAACCAGCTGACAACCTTAGTCCTCAATGGAAAGCAGCATTAGATCTTTTCAAATCTCAAGTCATTTGCCATGTTGACATTTGTAACAATGCTCTGGAAGCGCTGGAATTTTTGACTCATCTGCCTCTCCACTACCTTGGCAAACTACCTGATCTCAACCTTCTTACTTGTGTGCTGCAGTGGTCAAAATTGCACATTGTAGAGTATGGCTCTGCTTTGCTGTGGGCCAATATACTTGCTACACCAATAGAAGACCTTGCTATAGTCAATAGAGCTGTAGGAATGTCAAATTTTTTTACCCATGGTAAGTTTCACAATGTTGCGTAAATACATTTAATCATTTAAACATAGCGGATATTGTAGCAAACTGGCAAGCTGGTGGAGAGCCTCTGAAAGGAAGCAATCCCCACATCAATCTCATCAGTGTGTTCCATAACTCAGCCAATGGATTGAAGCTGCTGGAGATCCAATGGGAGGCCATTCAGGGATTATACTATGCACCTAAAGACCATGATGGCCAGACAACTTTCACTCAACCTGGCTGTATCACCGCTCCCCATATTGACAGGTACTGTCTTGAACAAATCATGGCTCATCTAGAGGGAGAGAAGATATGGGTGGTGTGGCCACCGATGGCACATAATATCCAAAAAGCCAGAGACTTCTCATCAACTGCTATGGTGCACTTTGAGCAATGTCCCTCTGTTTGGTTCAAGAACTTTGAGGACACTCAAGTGTTTCTTACTTGCACTGGCAAATTGTATTTTCTTGTTCCCTCCATAATCCACGCATGCATCTCCCTCACTGTATCTGCACACTTTGGATTTTCTCTTGGAGATGTTCCTCATTCAAACTAGTGAAATTTCACTCATCATATTTACAGGAAGAGTGGTTGGCCCACAAGAAGTTTGAGAAGGAATTGGTGGTTAGACGATAATTCTGCTGCTGATGCTACAGTGGTGCGTAAACATTTGGTGGAGTGGGATATGGAAGATAGAAGGATTGATCATGCAAGGGATGCTTTCCGTATGTGGAAGAATAACTGGACTTCTATGGACAAAGAGGTATGGGACATGATGTTGAAGGATGAGCCTGATTTGGAGATGGATAAATGGTACAAAGCAACTGTAAGGGCAGTGAAAAAGGTCCAAATCTAGTCCTCAAACTTATTTCTATTATTATCTTGTTGTATCTAGCTAACCTGCTATACTGATATCTTGTTTCTTTTATTGGTGCTATTGTTATCTGCTGTTGTTATTGTCTCTTTAATTATGGTACAAAGCCACTGTTGGCTCCACTATATATTAATACCAGTATTGTACTGCACAATGTTGATGACTGTACATTAGAACTTATGCCTAGATGATCCTTATGATTCTCATGCACATACTGCCTGATACGAATATCTTCACAATCAATTGTTTTCTGAAATTGCATGTCCACCACAGGAGTTGTAATAATTGTTCTTTGTAGAAATCCTTGACCAAAGTAGGGTCTGCAAAGACCATAAACTACAAGATCTGCTCCTTCCTTTTTTCGATTTCTAATTGTTTTAATTGTCTTTTGGCTATCTCAATGTTTTTGGCTGGAGTCATTCAGGTATCCTATCTTGTTTGACAATTTGCATAAAGACTGACATTCTTTAGTAGTACACACTCAAGTACCACCCCAGCCTGGCACCCACACAAAAGTACATTCCTTTCCATCTAACTATCGCATATCCTGAGCCAATAATTCAACAACCCACTCTACTCTACAATGACCAATGTGCCCATGGACCAAAGTCCAGATAGGAGCCAGCACAAGTTCACTGTTGTTGTCCCAAGCACCTCCTAACCTGCTAGTAGTGTCATTGCTGCTTCTACCCCATTCCGCCTTGGAAAACATCACCTCAAAAGCAATGGGACCAAGGATAAGGGATCTCCTCTGAAAATGCAAGCTGTGGCCAGACCTGCCCAAAAGGCATTCAATAAAGCTCGGTTTCTTTGCTCTTTTTGTTTGATCTCTGGCTGACTACTGAATTTACAGCTTCAGATGCTAAATGTTGATCTTGAGGGCAATGCCGAATATCTGGAACATTGCTACCAACAGCTGCAAAGTGAATTTCGATAAGGCCAAGCATCTCAATGAGCAATATTTGAAGGAGAAAAATGATCTTATTCAGGAGAGGTCTGACTTGGTATTGTTGTTTGTCTTGTCACATAATTTCACTCAATTTCAGCTCAGGCATGCCTGGCTGAATGGTGCATGAATGAGTACACAGCTCTCCTCAAACAGAAGCTGGAACTGGTAGGAAATTCATACATTGAGAGTATGTTACTCATACTCACATGCGACTTAGGAACAAGTAAACAAGGACCTTGAGCTCACTGTTGAACAACAGGATATCAAAATGGTGGGTCTTGGCAACTCACCTTGACTGCATTTTTGGTTGAATAATGTTTCCAGCAAGAGATGATGGATGAAACCAAGCAAGTTAACACAGCTGACAAGGTCAATAGACTGACTGCCAGCGTATCTCACTTGGTGGGTTAATCAATAATTACTTCTTTCTTTTTTATTATTAATGTTTGTATCAGCAAGCCTTATTAGAGGCAGTGCAGAGAGAGGAATGTGGCTTGCAAGTAGTGTTGCCAATTGCTTGCTATTGCTTGCTCCCGCTTGGCTCAAGCCACACAGCCATATCTATTGACTTGGTCTGGCTCCAAGCTGACTTAGTCACGACTTGAGCCACTAACCCCATATCATTTTGTGCTCAAGATTCTGGTGGCGAGCGAAACATCCTCTCTTCATAGCAAGTATTCTATAGCTGTAATTGAGCATAATATTTACTGATTTTAGCTAAAAATTCAACACATTGTGTATTTTGGTTGTGTACCTTGTCTGGTAGAACCAGCTACAATACTAACCACATCCAGAATTCAAGCAGTTTTGTTACATTATTGGGCACAGTATGCCTTGACAGTCTCAGTATACATGTTCTAGGGGATACTGAAGCAAAACCAAGCAAAGAAACATCTGGAAAAAAACTATATATTTTGTACGACTCAAACTGTAGCTAGCTGTGAGAGCCATTGAGCCGTAAGCGCTTAATGGCTTGGCTACATGTGACTTGACTCTGGCTTTCGCCAGCTTGGAGCCAAGCAATTGGCAACACTGCTTGCAAACATGCTGAAATGATTGCCCAGGAGGTATGTGCTCAGTATGCAATTCTTTATTATATATTGATCACTTCTTCAGGCAAGAAGTGTGGCTACAGCTATGCAAGCCAAGGAAGTGGCTCTTGTGAGTGTTGCTCCCTATTGCATAAGTATCTACTCACTGCTTATTGCAGACTGAGGGCAAAACCGAGATAGCCTCTTTGAGGAATCAGATCAAGAAAGGCAAGTATAAGAGCCAACTCACTGTTAACAACAATTATGACGCCAATGACAAGAGCCCTGAACCTACACCTGGTGCTTCCTCATTGACCACTTCCATTCCATCTGACAATCATTCCATCCATGATCTTATAACCGACACACTTGCACAATTCATGGCTGCTAACCCTTCACTGCATGCCTCCCCTTTGCCTTCAATGCCCAAGTGTAGAAGACTCAAAATCCCCATCTGAATGTCAGCAGCGTCAAGGCCAATTGTGAACTGAAGCAAAGCAAACTCACGACACTACAGCCACAAGATAAAGCAGGATGGAAAGTGCATCACATGTCCAATTGGCGTTTTCTTTCTATATTAAACTCACTGTACTTCATAGGGTTTTCTGTTTCAATCCTTCCTGAAGTTAACCAGACAAACCTATGTTTCCCACTTCGAAAAATACAATCCAGTCACTACCAAGATTGCAAAACAGTATGATTCAGAGACTGGACCTGGTCCACAGGGTGCCAACCAATTCCAATTATATTTTGGTGACAGCTGGCATGGCTCTCAATGGAATCTTGGCATCATAAAAAATATGTGCTTGTTTGTGTTGGCAAATAGAGCAGATCAGTGTTTCAAGGGATCCTTGTCCACAGAAGCCATCCATGCCATCATTTGGGGCCATATTTCACAAGCTAGGGACTCCTGGACACAACAGAAACCTCGCATGCATGAGGAGGAAAGGGACAGGTTTGAGACAGCAGCAGAGGCCGCAACACAAGCTCAAATTGATCAGGTCAAGAGGTACAAGAGTGTTTGTAAGGCTAATTGTAAGTGAATGGTCAGTATTGCCCTTTGAATGCTTCATCTATCTAATACTTGCAGGCAGAAATTAAATAAGAGAGAAGACGGCATCAAGAAACTCATCACACATTCTTCTAAGCCTGAAGAAAAGAAGGAGTGGAAGAGGGTTGAAGCTGTTTTGGGTGACTTGGGTGAACTTGGACAGTCTTCAGATGACACTGATGTTGAGGTTGAGGGGAGTGCTCTTGTCACCACAGAGCCCTACAGTCATTGGTGCTTCCTTTCTCATTCTTGCAGACCTTGATGCCAGCATCAATGAACTCCAGTTGAAGATTGCAGTGCAGCATGGAAGAAACACCTTGCTCATCCTTTACAGATTCGTCACTGAACAGGCCAGAAGACTCAACCCAAGGCCATCATTGGTCTTCTTCAATCTCTTTACCATCATTGATTCCTCACATGTTTGTCCCCTGCCAGTGTTGAGAGGCTAGAGATCAACAATAAGTGTCTCCCTCACTTAGCTGATTTTGAGAATTGGGCTTTAGCAGAGCAAGCAAACTCTGATTTGGAGGCAGAAGCTTGAGACGACAGCCCTCTTATCCTGCACTAACTCATCTATCAACTGCGCATGCAGCATGCAACTGCGTTAGTGTACTGATGCAGGTGCAGTCTATCAGACTGTCAAATTTATAATGTTTCTGTGTTTAATCCTGTTGCTCAGAAACTACCTCACATACTTTCACAATCATTATACCAATATGCTGTATAGCTTTTTTTGGAATCTACCATCTTGTTTATTACCATGATTTATCTCCTTTCCGTTACTTCAATTTCATTCTTGATTCATGAAGTTTAGTGTAGGAAATCTGTTGAGTCAATATGCAACAAATCAATATGACTTTCACTTGAGCAAAATCTGAATTTGATTGAAAAAATAATGGAGGCGTTTTCATGCTCATTGAAAGACAACAAAGCAGTCATTAATTCAAGGATACAAATATCACTACTGATACAAGTACTTTACTGAGAGAATTTGGTAGAGCTTAATTTTTTCCCTTTCCCATGTGTTGCAACCCAGAGCCCAGGTTGTGGAGTGACGTGGAATGTGGAGCAGGGTTGCCATCCATCATATCCAATGCCTCCCTGCTGAGGGCAATGTTTTCCTCCAAAAGTGATTTATTGCCAGACTTTTTGTACTTGTCCATCAGCGCTCTGGCAAGAAAATTTAGCACTATGGGATGTCTGTGCATTCCTAGTGCCTTGATAAAATATCCTTCAGAGCGACCAGCATCTGTGTTCACTGCTTTGCAAAATTGAGAGTAGTGTTGCCACGGCTCGAGGAAAAACTGGCTCATAGCTGGCTACGAGCTGGTTTTCAAACCAAGCCAAGCTGAAGCTGCAAAAAATTGCATGGGCCAGCTTCACAGGCTCAAGTGCTGGCTGACGCAGCTCATAAGTCAGCTTGGCGCCGGCTTCAGGGTTTTTTTTTTGCTTCCTTTCCTCATTTCCTTTCCTCAATGCTCTCAAAAAAATCTGACAAAATCTGATATGCTTCTTTGACCAACCATTCTGTGCTCAAAACTGGAGAGTGCATGGTCATTCTCTTGCCCTCTCTGCCACTTGATCCCAACAAGAACGCAAAAGTCTTTTCCATTATTACTTTTTGTTTCCGAAGGACCTATGCTTAGCTGTCAGAGTGTTCTGAATGGAAGCGATGACAAGGAAGATTCTGCTGATGTATGTATATTATCTATTTTGTTTTTTATAATAATAATAATAAAGGATTTCTAGTTCAACCCATCCATCTCAACCTCTCCTTCCCCAATGCCTCTGAGACCTTTTCTGGCACCAAATTACTTCTCTGACACATCCCCAAATGACTTTTCTGGCCTCCCCTTCCCAAAACCCAGTGCTGATCTCTCTAATTGGTCAATTTGGTGTTGGTTTCTACTCTGCCTATCTTGTCACTGAGTGTGCAAATTATCTCCAAGTGCAATGACAATGAGCAGTACATCTGGGAGTCAGCTGCTGGTGGTACCATCATGATCACACAAACCCCCTCTTTGTTGTGAATCCAACTTTATCTCAAGGAAGACCAGCTCAAATATCTTACAGAGAAGAAGATCAAGGACATCCTTTATAATGTCTGGTACGCATTGAGCTAACTATCTTCCTTGTAGGAGGTTGAAGACAAAGAGGAGGAAGACGCTGACGCTCATGCCAATGCTCAAGAATATGGAGGTCGAGAATGAGGACAACAACCCCAAGGACAAGATGACAATGAAGATCAAGGGTGGTTGAAACCACCAACAACAAGATGAAACCCATCTGGGCACATAACCCCAAAAACATTGCTATCAAAGAGTACGCCACATTCTACAAGAGCTTAACTAACAACATTCAAATTTATGTTCTTAATTCTCAAATGGTGCATACTACTTTCACATTGCTGCTGACTTGCGTTGCTAATCATTTTCTCTAGTGCACCTTTCAATCTCTTTGAGTCAAAAAAGAAGCAACCTCTACCTTTGTGGTGTCCTCATCATTGACAACTGCAAGGACATCATCCCCAAGTATTTCAACTTCCACCAACTATCCTTGTGCTCTCATCACTGGTCAATTAGGTTAGTCGTCAAACATGGTTAGTAACTTTTCTGTTGTGTTTATATATGATATAATTTTCTGACTGTCAATGTAGGAGCATATCATGAAGGCCCAAGCTCTCCACAACTCCTCAATGTTCTCCCATGTGGCCTTGAAGAAGATCTTTGCGCTAAATTTTTTGAATCTCATCATCAAGGAATTAGGGTTTTCTTCAAGACTGCCCTTCTCTGCTCTGTCCTAGTCTATGGTTAAGCATTGCCCCCTTGTTTCTGGATAGGCTTTGGACAAGCCTGCATCTTTTGCCAAGCACATACACCACAGAGTCTCATAAGTACTCCTTATTCTTACACTTGGTCTTGACAAAATCACCATTGGCCCTCAAATATGATTCGTACTTCTCTTGGTGGGGACTGGGTACTACCTAACCTTTGTTTGTGCATTCATTCAAGGACTTTCAGTACAATAATTGTTTGAAATTGTTCAATTTTATACAGGGTTTTGTTACAGTATTGTTCTTACACATGTAATGTTTAGTTGATGGATTGGAATGAAAATATCATTGTTATTTTGTTTTTTATTCACTGTGTGCATGATATTTATTGATCAACTTTGCGCCACAGATTTGTTGAAAGGTCACTGATTCAATGGTATTCGTAACAGCATGGACTTGAATGTATTTTATCAGAGAGGTCTCGTGTCGGGTATCTGAGCAGCCTGCAGTCAACAGTCTGTTGACGGCAGCAGTAACATGGATGTCCAGAACACTACCATTTGTCAATCTTTGGTGCTTGCAATAAGGGTTGAGATGTGGCTGCAGGCGCATTGTTAAGTTGAATGGATAAATGAGAACTGCATTCTGCAATTGCACCTTCACAATGTTCCATTGTCCATTGTACTTGCATTGTCCATGTCTTGTATTACCACTAGGTCCGAGTCCTTGGCAGTCATAAGCTCATTGTTATGTCAAGACAGGTCACCGCTTCAACAAGAAGGTCCAAAACATGAATGGACATGAGATGGCAGTCATCCTTTCAAATATGACAGGGAGCTGGCTTACTTCACGTCAAGAGCCCAGATAGACTGGGAACTCGGGAGTCCAAGTCCAAGTCCAGAATCCAAGTTCCAGTACAAGTCCCAGTATCAGTGCTTAGAGCACCTTGAAGTAGCTAGATATAATAGTGAGGTGATTTAGACCCCTGGCGAGCCCAAACACTGAAGGAAACTTGTGAGTGCAAGTTTAGCGCTCAGTCCAAATTTGGCACTTGTCAGGCGCTTACCTACTTCTTACTTCTGTATTGTTGTATTGACAGCATGCTCAATACATTGCAAGAGGTGTCTAGCGATGCACTTGCATATTTTCTCTCTCGAATAATTGCTCTCTGTCTTCTCACAAGCCAAATAAAAAACAACATATTGTTACTCTATCCTTCTGATTACAATCCCTACAATACGCCACCCATTCTTCCGAAAGAAACCAAAGCATTCTTTGGTCGTGCCTGCAAGATGAAGGAGGAAGATGTGGAGGCTTGTTGGGATGTAGTAAAAGATGTAGTATGGCAAGGGAATGAAGTTATAGATCAGGTTACAACAGACGATGCCCTGAACAAAACATTTCAACAGTACGGCGGCATTGGAGAGAGAGAGTTGATTCAAGGCTTATACATAGGTAATTAGAGCTGATTACAAGGCTGGAAAACAGCGAGCGAGATGAAGTCATGGAAGTACAGAGAAGGCAGGAACAGAGTCACATGTTTGCTGTCGCCACACTCCAATTCGCTGCCGACTCATGCCGACTCATGCCGAAGCCTCTCAAAGCCTCCCCACCCCTACTACAACCTGGACTGGCACTCCGGATTGGTTCTTGGACCATATCCTGCACCCTGGACTGGACTGCAATACTTGGACTGGAACTTGGATTCTGGACTTGGATTTTGGACTTGGACTCTTGAGTTCCGAGTCTATCTGGGCTCTTGAGCTGAAGTAAGCCAGCTCCCTGTCATATTTGAAAGGATGACTGCCATCTCATGTCCATTCATGTTTCGGACCTTCTTATTGAAGCGGTGACCTGTCTTGACATAATGATGAGTTTATGACTGCCAAGGACTCGGACCTAGTGGTAATACAAGACATGGACAATGCAAGTACAATAGACAATGGAACATTGTGAAGGTGCAAGTGCAGAATACAGTTCTCATTTATCCATTCAACTTAACAATCCACCTGCAGCCACATCTCAACCCTTTTTGCAAGCACCAAAGATTGACAAATGGTAGTGTTCTGGACATCCATGACTGGAACTTGGATTCTGGACTTGGATTCTGGACTTGGACTCTTGAGTTCCCGGTTGATCTCCAAGAGCTGGCTAGTTGTCCGAGCCGCAGCTTGACGAGCCGGCTACCGGCTAGCCAAGCCGCGGCAACACTAATCGAGAGCGATACCATAAAGCATTTCCGAAAGCAGTGTAATAGTCTATCAGGCCAGGGCTGAGCCGCCATTCTCTGCTTTGGAGCTGAGTCTCGTCGACCATCTCCAAGAACTTGATGGCGTTTGAGACATCTGAACTCGGGTTGGTGGACATGTCTCGATGGATCATATAGTAGGTGCCAAGCAGTGTCAGACACAAGTGTCGCAGGGGTTTTTGGGGTGATTCCAGTGTGGGGTATGTGGCGAGCAGTTCGCTGATTATTTCCTGACAGAGACTAATCTGTTCATCTCTGCTTGAATAATTCCGGATTTTTTTGTACAGTGATTGTCTTTTGGCAAGGTATGCGAACAGTTTTTCATCTGGTCGACTCTTAGCCAATCCTGAAATTCTCAGTCAGTCATCGCCAAGAATATAAAAGCATAAGACTCACTGTCAACTTTCAAGTAGAGCAAAAATAGAGAGTTGAAAATTCAAGCACAAGTAAATAGCACCTTAGGGGGAGTCGATGTCCTTTATGGTAAAGGAGAAAGTTGTGATCTAATCAATTATCTTTGAATCTTCTTGTTGGAATATCAAAGGTAAATATATTCTATCGAACTATACATGGAACGCTTTCTCGTAGTCTCCACTTGTTTGTATCACCATCCCATGCACTCCACTGTTATCGTCTCGCAGACTCCACTCAGTCTCTCGCCGTATCCACTTGCTCTCTCACAGTACCCACTATACCATATGGACAGTAGCCACAAGTATTCATGGAGTAGCCACCTGCCCGATATATTGTTTGTACTTAGGACTGTATATAAGCTTAGGTACCATACCCTGTAATAACACCATTGTCCCCCATCGATCTGTGTGATCGTTACTACTAAGTCCTGTGTGGACTTACTGCTGCTATTTCCTATTTAGGAACGTAACTCTAATAGGTTATGGGCCCCGGCCTTAACCATTGACGCAACATATTGCCATAACGCTTGTTCATGCCACCCAGGCCAGATCCTCCACCACTACGAACTTGACAGGAGATAAAATCACAACAAGCACCACCACCAGTAACTCGACAATGTTCCATCGGATCGGAACAAGCCAGTTCATCGAGTAGCAAAGCTGTAACACCACAGCAGAGATCAGCACCATTACCTCCCACAGATGACACTGTTCCTTGTAAAGGACACCCACACATCTTTGATATCAACGAATTAGTCAACAGATACAAAAGCCGAACCACTGGAAGGTGGAGCCAGTGCGAAAAACAACATTGCCTAAATCAATACGACATACTTTGGACAGGTAAATTAGCAGATTTTGCGAAACCCACCGCAAAAGAGCAGGAGCAAATCATCAGAAGTCACCTACGACACATCACCGACGACAACGAAGACGACGACGAAGAAGAGGATACTGAAGCACCTGTTGCTCAGACTATAGCATCATCCTCACAACAGCATACTCCCGCTCCAACACAATCACCTGCACCAAAACGCGAACCAACCCCACCTACACCTCCACAATCATCTCCACAGGGCACCGCACCCCTTTTTCCATATTCAAATACGGAACCACCTTCTCCACACAGAACCCCATCGCCATCAGATCCCGGATCACCAGGCGCTTTAATTGCTGATTCCGACGACAACGACGAAATTTCTAAAGCACTAAAAGCCTTTGATAAGGTTACAACCTTAAAGTTGGACGGATCAAATTGGGACATGTGGAAAACTCGAGTGGAATTCGCAGCCAGATCTATCGGCTATCAGCATTATTTGGAATGGAATCCGCAACCTGATCTTGCTCAAGGATCAAACAACGAGCATAGGGGAAAGGATAGTGATTTGCTTAATGCGATCATTGGCAGGTTATCGGATGGAATATTCCGAAGGTATAGGCACTACGACAACACGAAGCAGTTGTGGGAAAATTTACTCACTGATTATGATTCTAAAAACGCTCTTACTGAATCATTTTTACAAAGACGACGATATGATCAGCATCCGCAATGACCTCACGACTAGGGGAATCGATATCAACGA